>APFE030267535.1:9724-114958 GCA_000404065.3 Pinus taeda | reverse complement strand
CTGGTATGGCAGCGACGCCGGAGCAAGGGCTGCTCTGTGGGGCTGGAACAATAATGCAAATGACCGAAAGCGCGTGAAGGAAAACCTATGTAATTCACCGCCAAGGCACCTCAATCCTCCACCGTTCGATTGCTAGAAATGATCGTGGCCGACGATTACTGTGGGAATCCCGAGGGGTGGTGTGGCGGGACTGTAACATTAATGTCTCCATCTACCAAACCCAGAAGATCAGTGATGCGGATCGATGGCGTGGACTGAGGAGCCAGGTGTCACAAGCAGAACACCTCAACATGCCGCCAAACGGATAACTATGTATCATATAAAGTGACCAAGGGCAATCAACGTCCTGTTATCCGCCAAAGGACAGATATGCAGGATTATTACATTAATAATCGTATCAGTTATTACATAATTAAATTACCATGATGGCATTATTATGTAGATGTGTAGGTAAAGTAATTTTTTTTATTTATTTGTGTAATGTTAACGGATGGAGGGATATGACAGTATTTATGACATTGATATTTTTATTTTATTTTTCTAACCCATGAGATATTTTGAATTAGTGATTTTTAACATTAAATCTCCTACTAGTACATCCATCCATCATTAATTCAAATCCTTAATTAAATTTAAAATTATTTTTCTTATCATTATTTTTTACATTTTTTAAGATTTATATAAATTTAATTCACATATAAATTCTTTTTTCCTATAAATAATATTAAAAAAATATATAATTTAAATTATTCATTTTTTTTAATTCTCAACCGTAAGAAAAGTATTGTGAAGAGATTTGAGTTTTACCATGAAAAAATAATATTGTGAAAACTTAATTAATCTTAAATTACTTTTACTAATTATATTCTTACATTTTTAAAAATTATATAGATCTAATCATCAAGAAATTTTTTTATGATTAATAATAATAACCTTAAAAATAAAATTTAATTATTATTTTTTTTTAAAAATTCTCAACCGTGAGAGGTATTTGTGAAGAAAGTTTTGAGAATTGCGAAGGAAAGAATAATATTGTGAAAAACTTAAATAATTTTAATTATTTGGGATTTTTTATCTAAGTTCTGCGTCATTCCTATTGTATTTAGATAATCGTTAAATAATTAAAAGTTTAAAATAGTTATATAGATTCATAATTATAAATTAGAAAATTATTTATATAATTAAGTTTAAATAGTTTATAAGTTTACAATATAGATTAAGAAAATATTATTTATTTAAATTTTTAATTTTTATGAGTTAAAGTTTAGTACTTATTATTTGTTATTAAAATATTATTATAAATTTATATTAATTCTGGATTTATGAAATTTCTTGAAGTCTAAATTTTTGTTTTTTTACAAAATTTGAAGAAAAGTTTGCACCTTAAGGGATTTTGATCCTTTTTATAGTGAAGTTAAGACAAGTTTAGGATGGTATGAAATTCTTCTAAGCAGGTTATTTTGAATATTTTGATTATTGAATTTGCTAAAAAAAAATTGGTAAACAGTAAATGGAAAAATATTGTTGGCAACATGGTGTTGGCATTTGTGTCAACCATAAAGCTCACCAACAAGTTGTGCATTAATGTCAACAACTACAGAGAGCTTGTACATGATACCGAAGAGATGCTAGTGTTACAAGTGATTGAACTGATCCTTTGTAGTGGGGTGATGATGCTTTCGAAGTTGGCAACAGATTTGGGTAGTGAACATTTTTAATTTTCCAAGTTTATAGACAGTGACACAGGCTTATTTCTTGTTGTCCATGACACTACTGAATTGCGCAAGCTCCCTTATATGATGATGAAAATCTACCCATGCTTACTCTTATATGCTCGCAACACCGCTTGTAGGTTGCATAAAGGGGAAACAATGAGCTAATCCAGTGATTTTCAAATGGTATTAGCTACAAACATTCAACTGAATTCGTCTAAGTAGTTACTTGATCTTGTCAAAGTTGAAACTCTAAAGGAATATATGTAAATGCAATAAAATGACTATGCAATCCTTGATCTGGTATAAGAGGTATGTATTGTTTTGGTATAACATAGCAACATGGTGAATTGTTTAAATTCCTATCTGATGGCCAATGCACAGGTTATATGTTGACTCAATGTGCTCACCCTTATAGAGATGCATTGCACTCATATGTCTGAACAAAGTATACATTTCAGAGTTTAGACAGTCTGGGAATGAAGGGAAGTGATTGGGAGAGTTTATATAGATATGGAATGTTTTACCATAATCTGTGCATTGTGAATCAATCAAAGAATGAATCAAGAGAATCGTATTACTAATGCATGCAATTAAGTGTCAAAATGCAATGAAGAAAAAACAACGAGCATCTTGTGCATGAGGTTGATTGTATGAAAATGTGACTATAAATAATGTGATGAAGAGATAGAGCAATTGCTGATGAGATCAAAGATTAAGTGCACTAGGATACAGATTTATGAAAGTATTAATATAATAGGAGATATGAATTTCATATATATTCTTTTTTTGTTGCTTGTAATTGATAGATGTATTAACCTAAGTGTGATGCAGAGACGGAGTTTAGTGTGGTTGTTATATTAATTTTTGTAGGGGTGAATGTCTAAGGCTACAAAATTATGCATGGTCTTTATTTATTATTGTCTAGTATATAGTAAAGATGCATGTTGAGTTATCGTCTTCCATTAATTTTGCATATGGTTGAGTTATGTCTAGTGGAGAGCTTGTATTGTTACTATGTATTGTTGTATATTGCTATGAACCCTATATTGTGTGTATGATGAAGTGTTATAGATAATGAGTGAGTATAAGTTGCCTAAGTGAGAAAAGTGGTGTATCTAGTATGTTGTGGTATATGATGTTGTGTCATTGTCTATTCCAGCTGAGCGCGAGAGAGGTTTCTATAGATTGTGTTGAGCGGAAGTTTTTTCTATGAGGAGTATTGTGTGATCAAATATTGATTGTGTGTTGTAGAGAGATTTGTATTGCAATGACTTTGTATTCAGAGTATGAACATAGAGCCTTAAGTGGGTCTAGTATGAAAATTGATGAAACATGACCTATAGTTGTTTGAGTTGAGATAGTGGGCCCCAGTTTGAAAATGCATTAAATGTGTTCCAATAGGATTTAAAGGTTGGAGCCCTGAGTAAGTGGTGGCTTGCTGGCAAGTGGTGGCTTGTTGATTCATGGAGTGGTGGCTTCCTTTGGGCTGTGGCATAAGAAATTGGGAGTTGTGGCTTCCCTCGAGTTTTGGCCAAATAAACTATTGGAGTGGGTCCTCAAGTAGGATAGGGCATAGATATAATTGAGGAAGTAATGAATTCCATTAGGTAGTGGCCTGAAGTCAGTGGTTTCTCACATGTTTCTTAGTTTGGGATTTGCACATTGGCAATGGCCAATGATAAGATGTAAACAATATTTTAAATAATAAATAAGAAAAAGATAGCATAGTATGATGTTTTTCTCTCAAAGGAGTTTCCACCTAACATCCAGTACCTTAATGTGTTTGATGTCTTATGTGTTGCTCATGAGTATTCTTTCTTTCATGTTTTGTTTATGCATATCATACTTGTTGATCATACATGTTTTGTGTAATGCAACCACCTCACAAATAGATAGATCCATGACGTAAAAACTATCCACTTCAAGGGGGAATCCTCCTTCACATTACGTAAATGAACAATTGTTCGATGATACAAATGACAAGACCTCCTTTGTATATATAGGAGTTTAAGTGGTGACAATATAATCAGAGCCTACATAACAATAATAATGTGAGGGCACAACAATAATAATAGTGGACTTTTGTGGGGCACAACAATAAAAATATGGGGGAACATGGGCACAATAATAACAATAATGGGGCAACATAAACAAAAACAACAGGGGGCCTACCCCAGTATTATAGGGACCTAATATGCCCCTCTCCTTCAAAAAAGTTTTTTCCTCAATGTTTGAGAAGTTATGGACGCTTCTGTATAAAATTATCATCCACCCATGTGGAATCTTCAACAGGTAAGTGCTTCCACTTAATGAGATACTTTGAAATTGATAAATTATGTAGTTGCCAGGTCCTTGTTTCCATCACTGCTTTAGGATCATAAATGATTTTTCCTTATTCACCAAGCTCTAGGAACATTGTTTTAACTGGAAGCTTCCTACTAATAACCTTGTTTATGCATGAAACATCGAAAACTAGGTATACTCAAGAATATGTAGGTAGCTCCAATTTGTATGCCATAATGCCAATATTTTGCAACACCATGTAAGGACTATAGTACTTGGGTGATAATTTATTATCCTTCCTGGATTGCTTGAGAGACATTTGTTTATATCGTTGTAGCCAGAAAAATACCCAGTCACCTCATAAACACTTCTTTCACTGTGATCTTGATTTGTATGTTGTTTCATTGTTTGAACCTTACAATTTTATCTTAAAGGTGATGTGATGGATGGTGGGTGATATCCATAAAGTGCCATAGATGGGGTCATTTTTGTTGCAGTATGGAAGGAAGTGTTATAACACCATTGAGCTAGAGGTAACCACTTGAGCCATTTTGTTTGTTATCAGATACAAAGCAATAAAGATATCCTTCCAAACATTTGTTCACTATCTTAGTTTTCCCATTAGATTGAGGATGATCAAATGACCTATGAGCTAATTAAATAACAAGACAAGAATATAATTCCATCCAAAAATTTATGGTGAAAATGGGATCTTTGTCACTTACTATAATCTTTGGGTTTCCATGAAGTTCTTTAATTATTTCCATAAATGCAGTAGCAACTGCGTTGGATTTAAAAGGATGAGATAATGCACAGAAGTGTGCATACTCAGTAATTCTATAAAATACCACCACGATGACACTCTTTTCTTCAGACTTGGGTAAACCTCTGATAAAATCCATTAAGATCTCCTCCAAACCCTAACTTGGAATGGATAAAGGTTGTAAAAAACCTGGGGTCTTAATCATGTCAACTTTATTTTGTTAGAAAAACAAAAATTCTACTAGAAACTTCTAAATATTATATCTAAGGCCATCCCAAAAGAATTCCTTCTTGAACCTATGGTAAGTTTTTAAAAATCTTGAGTGACCTCCTAATGGTGATCTGAATTTAAACAGGAACGCAACAAATTACAGATGTAAGCATAAATAAAATGATGTAGCATAAATAACACTTCATTTCATTAATATCAAATACTGAAATACGCTTACAAACAAAATGGAAATAAGACTACCACGATGATTGTAGCTTATCTCTGAGAAGAGATGTGGCGGCTACATGCCTCTCAATTGTGTTACAGTGAGGCTCAAAGGAATATTTATTATTGAGAAACAATGGAAAACCCTAATCATCCAAAAACCTAACCCTAGGAGATGAAGCGCCAAACTGTAGCCCCTGTTTGGGTAAATTAGTAGATCAACTTCCCGAGGTCGTAACTTTGGCATATGATCTTCATTTGACGTGAATAACACCTTGTTAGAAAGATATATCCAAGGAGTACAAGCTTCAAGTGGCCAACATCGACCTATATTCTATGTTGACCCCAGTTTTCCCAAAAAATGCCGTTTAGGGCCTTAAAACAACTCCAGAAGTTCACGACCCAAAAAATTGCCAAAAATAGTAAATTGTGCTACAAATAAGGAAAATGAAAAATTGAAAGAGAGAGTGGTGGGTGTCTAAGTGGAATAGGAAGGTGGCCACCAACATCCACTTGGATCAGTCCTCCCCCCTTAGGAAGCAATGGTCCCCATTGCATTGAGCGCCTCCACGAGATGCGGAAACTTCTACTGAACTTGGTCCCTCGTGAGCCACTCGCCTCCGTGTAGGAGTTGGATAGCTTTAACAACCCGATATAGTTGGATCTTCTGTTGGTGAGTGTTCTTGAACTGTGTGCCCATAATCTTATTAGTTGTGGCCTATTCCATGCAATATGGGTTTAACTCTGTTGGTGTGAGTTGTTCTACAATGTATGATGTGTCCAGTAATGGTGGGAAGTATGGTCGAAGGCAGTCCACATTGAATAGTGGGTGTAGGACAAGGAACAAGGGAATGTTGAGCTCAAAATCATTATCTCCCACAACCTTGGTAATGGTGTAAGGACCATATGAGAGTGTTTTGAGCTTCCAATGGGGTCTAGTAAGGCATTCTTTCGGTAAATGCAACCAAACTTTGTTTCCCACCTAAAGCTTGTGTGACACCTAATGTTGATCATGTTAATGCTTTTAGTTGGCATTTGACTTCTCTAGGATGTCGTGATCCTACTGATGGATGTGTTGGATATGTTCAATAAATTTGGTCACTTTATCAGCCTCGGATAATACATGTGTGGATTATGTGTGTGTAGTCACGTGCGACATGGAAACATCAATTAGACATAATGGTTGAAATCCTGGACCCAATTGAAAGTGACTGTGACAAATCAAGATATGGAGAGTGTTATCAATCCTCCAGATCTCCAAGGCTGAGGAAGAGTATAGATGAGGTAACAACAAACCAATATTTTGACTTGGTCGCTAGCCCTACCAAGCCAGAGAGGGTTCTCTCCAAAGGATCACAGCCATGAGGGCTGGATGTATTAGGGTTTTAGGCTAGATATAGTAGCTTAGGGTTTCGATTTCATTTGATTGGGGTAGTCAATGGATGAGTGAATTAGGTCAGAGAGTGAAATAAGTTAGCGCAAAAGAAAATCAAAATTGCAGACATCTGATGGGGAAGGTAGGAAAGTACTTTAACACTTTGTAGTATATTGATGAAATGGTTTAGACTGATGAGGTGATGAAAAGATCATGGAAATCCTGAATTTTTTTTAAACTAAAGAAATGAAAAAAATTATGATGATTTTCCCAAAACAGAGCATAGAATATGTATTCTTCTTATCACATTTTGAAAACAAAACATATTTAGAAGTGAAATGGATCATGGAAGATACAAAAAATTCACACACATGTAATTAAAGAAGAAACAATGTCAAAATACCATGCCACAGGAATCCCATCAAAATAGTTGCAACTCATCCAATATATTCCATGTCAAAGTCTCAAACACTAGTACAACATCAAATGGGGTCCAACATATAGAATGACTAAAAAAGTACATGATATAGGCCTCAAACAAACTCCTCCCATCAATTACATTGGTAAAAACATGATTTGTCAAGGTGAAACTGTCAAAACTGAGAAAAATTACAAAATGAAGAAACTTAGAAAATTTCTGTCAAAAGCACAGTGCCACTATCCTAATCACAACTCCAACATCAGATCCACCTTTGAGGGGGTTCGCGGTGTCCAAATTGACCCTAGGATAGCTCATTGTAAATCTTGTCCTATCTAGTTTCCAAAATAGTAAAGTTTTGACCCTCCCAAATTTGATTCGCCAAAGACTGGTCAAAAGCGCAGTGCCAGCCTCCAAAAGAGGGCAGAAACATGATTTTTTTTAGGTTTTTTTGGACCTTTTGGCTGTCTAGTTCAACCAAAAAATATTGGAAAAGTGGGTTTCCTGATTGTATTTTTCCTTTTGAATCCAATTGTGGTGACCATTTTTCATTTGGAGGGCTCTAGGAAAAGTATGGTAGTGTCACTACTGCAAAAAATTGCTAAAAATGCAAAAAACTCCAAACTTTTCCAAAATTGCTCAAAATTCTTCATAATTTGATCTATGGAAGGACTATGAGGTGTGTTAGTCCATGCGTGATACCTTATCAAGGATTTAAATATTAGATTCCTCCCTTTTCTTGGATAGAGTTTCAAGTCTTGTTTTGACCTTTTGGAGCTTGGATCTTGCAATTTGATTTTTCTTGAAGTAATGTTTGGCCATGTTTCTTTGTAATTCGTTTTCCCTCTTTGACTTCTTCAAGAGCTTATCAAGATGCTAATTTACCCCTTCAAACAAATATTCCCGGTCCTTATTCATCACGATGGCAAACTGTTCATTTAAAGTGAGCTCATTAGCATGTTCAGTCTCTTTTTGCCTCTCTACTTCTAGATCTCTTTTCAGCCCTCTAACCCTGGGCCTCTGTCTTAGCATTTGGTTTTCTTCCTCATTAGAATAACCATAATTCCCACATGATTCATCAATCATGACCTTGCTTTATTAGCTTCTCTTTGATCCTTAATGAGTTTCACCTCATTGATCAGATTTTTGGTTTTTAGCTCCTTGTTTTCCTTCTCAAGGAAAGAAATGACAAACTTAGATCTCTCTAAGTTAGTTTGAAGCTCTCTAATTTGGACATACTTCTCCTTGATGACTATGCGAAAATCCTCATAGTTATCATGCTCACTTGGATCAATAACCTTAAAATCTTATTCAGTCTCATGGAGGTCCTCCTACTGCTGCTAGATTTCTACCTCTATCATCTTTTCTTTACCTTTATTTACCTAGTTTGTCGATGAAGAAGGCAAGGCCCCTCCCAAAATTTGTTGGGACAACACCTACCTATGGCCTCTCTAATAAGTATGTGCCAATGTGCTCACATTTGTGCTTTTAGGCCTGATGACCTCAACTCTCTTAGGTGACCCTTCATGATCAGGAAATGGTGATGATGGTGGTGATGCTAAGGGTGGTTGATTAGATGGAGGAATAGATGTGGTGGGTTGAGATGGAGGAGGTATGGCTTCAGCATGATGATCAGTGGGATGATATGAAGAAGGGATACCTTCAGTATGTGGAGGTTGTGGAGTAGTGAAAATATCATTGGCAATGAAATTGTCCCGTGAAATATGCAACTGGTCAAGGTGATGAAGGACAATGATCTTGATCAATGAGTGATGGAAAAGATTATTTATCTGGTCATCATAATCTCTCTTCTACATAATGGAGGCCATTTTTTCTACGGTTCTGAATAGATAGTATGCAATTTTGAGGAATTTGACCCTTGTGAAGTGCATAAGAAGTCTAATATGGTAGGTGTAGAGCCTAGAGAACCTTCCTTCATAAGAGAAGTACTCCATGATGATTTTCATCATGGGGGCACACCTGTTAAGAAGGTAGCTGAAAGGGAACACCCTCCTCCTCTCCTTTTTGTACAGTGTTTTGATGAAATGGTTCATATTACTAATCCTCGAAAACTTTTTATTTAAAACACCTCTCACCCATGTTTGGAATCCCTATGGCAACAGTGATGATGGAAGTAGACAAACTGAAGGTCACTCTTGATAGGGTCACCTGATTATCTTTAGGGTTTGATGCAAAAATTATGGTTAAAACAGGGTGATGTTGACCTTTTTCAATCATTTTTCAAAAATGGAGGCAACCTATATACTAAAAACATGAGACTGCCATTGCTGAAGCCATGTGTTCATTTGTGTTAGTGGGCTCCAGCCTTACGATTTTGCCTCCTTTGTGTGGCCTCCTCTATTCTTTGCTCTCTTCTACTTTCCTATCCTCCTTGTCTTGTGTATCTTCCTCTTCCACATAGTCTCTGTCTTCCTCGATAGTGTTTGGTTAAGAGACCCTACAGATAAGGTAGGTGCGAATGGGAAGTGGAAATAGGTCTAGGGAATAGGGATAGGGCTATAACAATTTGGGGACATGAGGGGAAGGATTGTGGAGCTGTGAGAGGTGATAGGTGGTGAAAATGTCAAGGGATTTGGGAATGATGATTAAATTATAGGTTTATGGTAGAGGTTGCCTAGGAATTTTGGAAACAAAGGTCTTAAGGTTTTATGGTAAAAGTGCTTAGGGACTAGCAAATGATAGTGTAAGGGTAGGGATGGGTTTAATAGTGATGTATGAAGGTGTTGTAGGGTCTATGGGTAGCGAATTTGGGATAGGGATTAATTTAGGGTTTTATCACTTGCCTAAGGGCCAATTTTTCTTAGGAATAAAAACCCTAAAAACAAATGTTGTTTAGGAGTACAAATAGGTGGAAAATAGGGTCACTTACATGGTAGAAGAGGAAACAATTCCTTGTTGAAATTTTGACAGCATTTGGAGGCATTTTGGTGATCTAGGGGCTCACTGGGAAAAAGCACAGTGCACTGGGCAAAAGCACAATGCCTTACCCAGAAGCACAACACCCACAACTCTAAGCATAGTACCTTCCTCCTAAGCGCATCGCCAACATAATTTTTTCCTTTGAACTTGAAAAATCAACTTTTTAACCAAGAGAGTGTGAGATTGACCTTTGGGAGTGAAAATGAATTTGTTTTTGATGTCTTGGTGGCCTTTATACTTCATGAAATTGATGATTTGGGCCTTGGGACCTATTTTCTTCCTTTTGTCATTCACTTTACTCTTAGAAAGTATACCTTTACACTTGACCTTTTCTTTCACAAATTTATCACTTGATATATATTGAGAATCATTTGACCTTTGACTTTGGGTCCTTTGGAATTTTGGAAATGAGTTGATAGCTTGGGAAAAGTTATTACATATAATGACATAAAATTACATAAATACAAAAAATAGGATTACATCTCTATTTTTGGAATAAAATTACAAACCAGAATGAGATTCTTACTTGAAATCAAAATTAGAACTTTGGAAACCATGGTTACATGCTTGCAAATCCTCTTTAATTGGAAAAGGGATATTATTTTTTTCACTTTCATACTTTTGTTGGCCTTATGTAGTGAAATGGTATTTTATTGTACCTTGGAAAAATGAAATCTAAAGACCTAATGGGACCTTTAATGAGTAGACTCAAGGTGGACTTCACTGACATAAAACATGATGAAATGATCCTTTATAGTCAATGTAAGCTCAGTAAGACACATGAAGGTGGGCCAACACATATTGATTTTTTGAGAGAGAGTAGGGATTTTGACATAAGGCTACCATCAGTGAGTAAAATTTTAAATGAGGACCTAGGTGGAATGACAAAATTTTCAAAATGGGACCCTACTATGACATAAAAGAGGATTTTTGATCTCTAATGGAAGTATGCAAATACTGACTGTAGCATCGGCCTTATTTGGGGACAACAACTCCTTGAAGGTGTCAATAACACTGTAGACGAAGTGCCTAGACATGTGGGCAAATATGGTCAAAAACATATATTGAAATGCATGACTAAATTCTGACAACTTGGATAACACAATCTGACTCAAAACTAACTTTCTTACCTGACAACTGAACATTAAAAATGGTAGAAAATCAGTGAATTTCCATGGGCTTCACTTCGAGCTCCGAACTCCAGCGGTTCTCTACTTCACAGTTGCAGAAATTTAAATTGTTATGTACAATGAAATTGGGACAATTCATAAAAGATAGTGCTTAAGGAGCCTACCATTGACTGGTCCTCCTATGCATGGTTCTCCTTTCATCTCATCTAGCAAGAACACATTTTTTCCTTGGAAAGATGAAATCTGATAAGGGCCTTTCCACAAACTTTCAAATTTTCCATGCTTACCCTTGTATTCATTTCCGGCATCCCAACGAAGCACCACATCTCCAATTTTGAAATCATCCTCCTTTGATTTTAGGTCATAGATTTTATTTATCCTCTCATGGAGCTTAGAGGTGTTCTCAAATACCTCATCCCATGTCTATTGTAGGTGAATCATTTGATTGATCTGGTGCTGAATATCATCCTGTTCACTCCTCGCTTCTTGTAACAATTTCATGACCGAGACTGCTAATTATGAAGGAAAAAAGGTATCTACTCCATACACAATCTGAAAAGGATAAAGTCCAAGGGATTTCTTACTACTCACCCGATCTGCCCATAATGCATTAATTAGCTTTTTGTGCCAATTCGTTTTGTTGGCGTCCAACGTTTTCTTAATGATGTCGATTAAGGATTTATTAGAGGACTCCACTAGACCATTTCCTTGTGGATAGTATGTTGTAGAATTCCCCAACTTAATTTTGTATTTGTCACAAAACACAACCATATTTTTAGACTTGAATGTTGTCACATTGTCTATGATGATCTTATTAAGACAACCAAAACAGGACAAGATATTAGTTTCTAAAAACTAAATGATAATTGAATATGTTGCTTGCCTAGTTGGAATCACTTTGATCCATTTAGTAAAGCAGTCTATAGCTGTCAATATCCACTTGTGTTGTGCAGATGATGATGGATTAATCTCGCCTATGAAAACTAGGCCACACTACTAAAAAGGGGCATGAACTAATATATGTTGTAGAGGCAAAGGAAGAAGTTCTTTACGTTGGAAAAATTGGCATTCATGACAATTCATCACTACCTTATAGATATTTGTAGAAAGTGTAGGCCAATAGTAACCCGCTCTCAGTACTTTGTTGGTCGTGGTCTTCTAGTACAAGTGGCCCCCACAATTTCCTTTGTGGAAGTCATTTATTACTTATTTAGACTCGTCTTCAGTTAAACAATTTAGCAACACACCGCTAGGATCTTTCCAATAAAATGCGTTGTCCATAATGCAATATTTAGAAGCCTTTGGCTTCAATGACCTACTCTTAGCTTTAGACATGCCTAGAGGGAGATTTAGATGCTACAAAACATAAATTATATTAGAATATCATGGAGATGATATGAAGATATCAGATACCTGAATGATATCTACTTCTTCTTGATTATCGAACAATGCTACTAAAAGGTTGACATCTAGAGCATGGATATTTGACTCAGGCATGAGTTTGGCTAAGCCTTCACCCTTGATTAGCTTTGTAGACTTGATCTCAAGATCATATTCTAATAATTTTTTTATCCATATGCCTCTTCTACCTTTCGAGTCATTCTTCATAAGAACTTCTTTTACCATTTCATTAGGCACATAAGCAAGAGTATGCAAAAGTAAAATGTAAACTCTGAAATCTTTCACTGCTTTACAAAAGCCAAGGCCCGATTCTCAGTGATGTTGTACTTAAGGGCTGCATCCCTGATGTTGCGACTGAAAAATTATATTGGAAACGCGGTTGTATCCCTTTTTTTCATTAATAGTGCTGCCATGGTATGCTCAGAATAATAAGAGAATATAATAAAATAATTGGAGTAATTGGAACTGATTAAAATAGGGGCAATGGTTAAGGCAAGCTTTACTACATGAAAGGACTTATGGTCTTCTTCGGAACACTTTACATCATTATCCTTTTTTAACATATTGGTCATTTGTCTAAGATGTTCATCCAAATCAGGAAGAAATCTGCATAAGAAATTCATCTTACCATTGAATCCTTGGATTTCTTTCTTGCTATGAGGGAAACCATTTTTCTGAATAGCTTTTAGCCCTAAAGGGTCTATCTGAATTCCGTCCTTTGACATGATGTGGCCGATAATTTTTCCTTCCTCCATAGCAAAGAAACTTTTCTTTGGATTGAGAGAGATTCTAAACTTTCTACATCTCTGAAAAATAACCCTTAAATGATGCAAATGTTCATCATCAGAATGTGAAAGTACCATTACATCATATAAATATGTAATGAAGAAAACATATTTTTCATTGGAAAAGGTTATGTCCATGGCATGTTGAAAAGTCGCCCCTGTATTTTTGAGACCAAATGGCATTTTTGCATATTTAAATGTGCCACAAGGTGTGGTGAACATTGTCTTGTCCTGATCTTCCTCGTCCACTAAAATTTGATTGTAATCGAAATAACCATCTATTAGTAACATATGGGAACCACCAACAACTCTCTGAAGGATATGGTCCATTTTGGGAAGTGGATAATTGTCTTTTAGAGATACTTCATTTATGTTTTTGAAGTCTACACAGAGCCTAATTTCTCTGGTCTTCTTTCTCGTCGAGACTATATTTGATATCCAATCAGAAAATCTGATGGGAACAATGATGCTTGCCTTGAAAAGTCTGTTAATTTATTTCTCTATGAATGGCAACAACCTTGGGTTAATCCTTCTTAGCTTTTCTCTAAAATGCTTTTGATCCAATTTAATTGGGATGGTATGCTAAATTATTTTCTTGTCATACTCCTTTAAATCTCCATAATCGCATGTGAAAACATCAGAAAACTCAGACAATAAATGAATGTATTTCTCTTTTATCTCGAGAGATAATATTTTGGGCAATTTGATCATTTTTGGTTTGTTTGTTGTTCCAATGCTCACGTCTTCAAAATCTTTCTCTGTGGGAACTAATTTAGGCTTCCTTCCTACATCATCCTGATCAAACAAGTCTTCCAAAGGTACAAGACCTTTCCAAATGTTGTTTTCCTTCAACTGTAGTATATCAACTTGGGTTGCATCAATGACTTGATCATCCTTGTCATAAACTTCATCCGTCGAACAATTCTCAAACTGTCCTTCACTCTAGAGAAATTTATTTACCTGCTTATCATCCCAGAATAATTTCCAATATCGCAAGTTTTCAGGAATGGAGTGCCAATGCTTTACATGAATCTCAAATTTCTTGTTTGAAAAAATCAGGATTTTGAAATTGCTTGCATTTGTAGCTAATGAATCCGCCATAAGATTCTGACTCCTTGGTACAACTAATAGTGTATATTCAGGAAACATCCTCAAAATATATGAAACAAAATTTCTATATTGTCCCATTCGCAGATGGTGAGCTCAATGTTCACCTTTAACTTGCTTTGATCACAAGTTCTGAATCACCATACATAAATATTCTTTATGCACCCAATCTTTTCAAGATTTTTTGTCTTATGATGACCACTTCATACTCTGCCTCATTGTTAGTGCAATCAAAATCTATCTTATATGAGCATAGTCTAACATTCTGAGGGATTTCACCTTGTTGATGATGCGAACTTCAGATCCAAATGCCAATGCCTGCTCCATCTTTCCCATGAGCACCCTCAAAGTCCATGGTCCAAATCCGATGCTCCTCTTCCAAGGGCTGTAAATATTGTTTCTGCTTTGCGTCAAATTTCTAAACTTTGTTTTCATGGCTTTATAAATTTTCCATTACCTTCTCTTACAACTATTATGAGCCTTTCTTTGCGTTATCAGATGGCTATTCAGATGAACATGGAAACTTTTCTATTTCTTCATCTAATACTATCCTTATACAATTGGAAATCTCTGGTACATATTTTATTTCCACAAATTGACTAACTACATCATTCAATCCACTATCATTATATAACATAAATGATTCTAAATCTGTATGTACAAAATTTATAGGATGATTATTGGGCTTCTCCTTGCTAGTTATCATGAATTTCATTTTGGTTTCTTGGTACAATTTCCTCAATTGCCTAAAAACCAGAATAGTGGCATAAGATAAGTCTAACTATAGTGTGCCTCTTAGTTCGCTCCCTAGGACCTTGACAATAACACACCAAACTATGGTGGTATATCAGCTACCACCACATCCATTACGACATTCTTTGTTGGGATTTGGTCAAGGGATACTACTAAATATTTATTTACCAAGACAACAGACCCTAACATAATCAAAAGAATACAAGTCATGGTATTCACGACTTATATCTAGACCCAAAATTTTCCATGATGGCCTTGGACATTAAATTATGGGAGGCTCCAAAGTCAAACATTGACTTATGAAGAATTTACTGATAGATTCTTAAACTGAGGTAAAATGGACAAACCTCACTATCTTTTGACTTACCATCTATGGCTGGACTGAAAATCAGCTCAGGCGTGTCATCTTCAACATTAACCATGTTAGACATAGGGTCAAATTTCAAAGTTTTAACTATATCAAAATTTTAATGGCTATTTTTCACAAGTTCAATAAGAGCGATTGACACTTTCAACTTTGAAATTTCAGTTTCTAAATTGAATGAGATAGATTTATCTACCACTTTTTGGATGATGTCTCTTTTCTCGAAAACATATTTTGATGTATAATATTTCTTCTGACTATCATGGTCCTTTCTTGGGTTTCTTGTAGACAGATGATTTACTTCATTTTGGTTCGATGTTGTTAGTTCATTGCCTTTACTTTTAATACCTTGAGGAATTGTCCTCGGTTGGGTATCCTTCTGCTGCGATGTCCTTTTCTGAATGGGAGTGATCAGGAAATCTCTATTTCTCAAGTAATATTGCTTCTGATGACAGGTGAGTGAATTCAAGTATCCTCTTTGATAATCATCTGATTGGGTTTCCAATGCATGTTCATTTGCTAGTATGTAGTCTTCATCTTTAGGTTCCTTCATCTTCTCAACATACTTCTCATTTTCAGTCAAGAAAATGTGATGGTAATCTTCCCTAAATAAGTTATTTTCTTGACAATCGGGTCTATTTCATCCTCGGATTCTCCTTAACCATAATTACGCTGCAAGGGTGTCTGAATTTGCTACTAAGATTTTGATGCCTTAGGAGATTTTTGTTGTCTTTGTTTTATCCTGTACTGAGGTTGTTGCTGGTTTCTGAAATTTAGATTCCTGACTTGTGGCTCCTACTGTCTATCCGAATTTATCATTCGGTCAACCATCCTCTCCATGGTCCTAATCAAGGCATCTAGTTTGAGATTGGTGGAACAAGAGTGTTCTTCTTTGATTGTTACTTTCTTCTATGGTTTCTCATGTTTCAACTAAGACTTTTTGATCATCAAGTTTTCTTCCACACTCTCCATTATTTATGATTTCTTCCAAAGTGGCAGGATCTCTTTCCCTTAGTTGACAAGCCATCTCCAGATCAAAAGCATCCGGATAATGTTGAAGTGCCAAATCAGGTGGAGGTTTCATGTTATCTGGAATGGAATTGTAGATTTGATTCAACCTTACAGTAAACTCCTAAACCATCTCATTAGGATTCCTTTTCAATGTATTTTATTCCACCAAGATCTGTAATGGATTCTTTTTTTCCCACCAGCTGGCTAATAACAACTCATTTAACCTTTGAGGAGTATCAATAGAGCCAGCTACCAAACCATAAAACCAATTTTTGAAACCTCTAGAAAAAAATTGAGCCATTAGTCTCATTTTGGAATCATCATCATCAAACTCCTCTAAATCAATGAAATCAACCATCTTGTCAATATGTTGTTGTGCTGTGACTCCTAGGATGCCATCAAAAAGAGGAAGTCTCTCGCCATAGGTCTAAGGTAAAGTTTCCAACTGACCAGATAATTTTAAGGCAACAAATCTCACCATGACTACTGGGGGAGGTTGTACGGGGATTACAATGGGTTTAGCTGGTTGGGATTAATATGAAGGTGCAAATATGGTTGTTTTTGGAGGTGCAATAGAGGGTATGGAAAGAGGTAAGATTTCAAATTACTAATGGATATAGGATTTTTCTGTAGTAATTTGTAATTGATCGACTAGGCTTTGAAGTTTATCAAAATTACACCAAACCTCATGCTCAAGTTTTGAAGACTCTAATGCAGCAGAAGGTAGATTAAACAAATATTTTGAAGTGGGTAAGTATGAATCAAAATTTATGGGATAAAAAACGTCCTTTGTAAGACAGGACTTAGACTTCGAACGAAATATGGAAAGCTCAAATGTAATATCAAAAGGAATATCATCAATACTCAGTATTTGATCTGGCAAGGAAGTGGTCCTTTCCAACTTTGTGCTTTCAGTCTTACGGAAAGGGACTTGAGGTTTTCTTAACAATCTTTCAGGATCACCAACAGGAGAAGGAGGGTTTGGGTCATGGTTTGACCTAGTATATCCTTTTGGAGCTAGAATATTAACAGTGTTAAAGACTATGTAAGGTAAAAGAATTCAAACTTGAGGGAAACAAAGAATTATCGAATCTTCACCACCACATAATTTCTTTCAACAAAAATTTTAATAAGTAACGATCAAGAGCTTACCAATGGAATGAGGTTTTAATTGAACTTGTGATTTATAGACTTCTTTTCTTTTTGAGCAAGCTCCAAATATATTCGACTGGATCAGCTAGATCAGGATGTGGAACTGGATCTTCTTTGTCTCCTTGAAGCCAACTCTACAATATTGACACTGCAATTATGGAATCAACCTTTTTGAAACTTAGTCCAATCATCCAATGGACCAAATTCCAATGAAAACTTGTCATACACCTAGGGTAAAAGAATCTTTCATTCCTCGAGAATGGCACCAGTATGTTACCACTCCTCTGGATCTCCAAGGTTGAGGAAGAGCCCAACAGAGGTAACCACAAACCAATCTTTTGACTTGGTAGCTAGCCCTACCAAGCCAAAGAGGGATCTCTCAAAAGCATCATGGCCATGAGGGCTAGATTTATTAGGTTTTTAGGCTATATATTGTAGCTCTGGGTTTTGATTTGATTTGATTGGGGTAGTCACTGGATGAGTGAATTAGATCAACGAGTGAAATAGGTCAAGCAAAAATAAAATTAGAACTGCTGACATCTGATGGGGCAAGGTAGGGAAGGACTTTAACACTTTGTAGCATATTGATTAAATGGTTTAGATAGATGAGGAACTAAAAAGAGCATGGAAATCATGAATTATTTTTAAACTGAAGAAATGAAACAAATTATGATGATTTTCCCAAAATAGAGCATAGAAGATGTATTCTACTTATCACACTTGAAAATCAAACATATTTAGAAGTGAAATGGATCATGTAAGATACACAACATTCACACACATGCAACTAAAGAAGAAATAATGTCAAAATACCATGCCATAGGAATCCCACCAAAATAGCTACAAGTCATCCAATATATTCCATGCCAAAGTCTAAAACATTAGTATAATGTCCAATGGAGTCAAACCTATAGAATGACTAAAAAAGTACATGATATAGGCCTCAAACAAACTCCTCCTAGCCTTAGGAATTGAATCAATGAGAGGAGAAGTTCCACCAAAAAATAAACTAATAGCTACCGTGTAGGGTGGTCAAAGTGACTCATCCCTCACATTTTCGAAATTGATTCATTACATCACAAAAAGAGTTTTCACCTATGTTATTTACCCTAGCTAAGAGTAAAAACATCATTATGACCTTTAGTTCCATCATTCATAAAAATATGATTTTTCAAGGTGAAACTGTCAAAAGTGAGAAAATTTACAAAATGAAGAAACAAAAAATCTGTGTCGAAAGCACAACTCCACTATCCTAAGCGCAATGCCAATTTCAGCTCCACTTTTGAAGGGGTTACCAGTGTCCAAATTAAGCCCAGGATAGATCATTGGAAATCCTATCCTTTCTATTTTCCAAATCTACCTTTAGTCCAAAATAGCCAAGTTTTGACCCTCCAAATGTTGATTCTCCCAAGATTGGTCAAAAGCACAGTGCCAACCTCCAAAACAGGGCAAAAACATGATTTTTCGTGTTTTTTGACCTTTTGACTACCTAGTTGACCCAAAAAATGTTAGAAAAATGGCCTTCCTGATTGTATTTGGTCTTATAAATCCAATGGTGGTGACCATTTTGTATTTTGAGGCCTGTAGGAAAATTGCAACACCCTTTTGGTAGTGTCACTCCTGCAAAAAATACGAAAAATGCGAAAAAAATCCTAAATTTTCCAAAATTGCTCAAAATTCTACAAAATTTTATTTGTTAAAGGTTGATGAGGTGTGTTAGGCCATGAATGATGCCTCATAAATGATTTAAATCTTGCGTTCCTCCTTATTTTTTGCTTAGGTTTCAAGTCTTGTTTTGACCTTTTGGAGCTTCGATCTTGCAATTCGATTTTTCTTGAAGTAATGTTTGGCCATCTTTCTTTGTAAGTCATTGTCCATATTTGACTTCTTTAATAGCTTGTCAAGATGCTAATTTTCCCCTTCAAACCAATATTCCCATTCCTTATTCATCATGGTGGAAAATAGTTCATTCAAAGTGAGCTCATTTGCAAGTTCAACCTATTTTTTGCTCTCTAGTTCTAAAGCTCTTTTCAGCCCTCTATTCTTGGGCTTTTATCTTGGAATTTGGTATTCTTCCTCATTAGAATCACCATACTTCCCATATGCTTCATCAAGCATGACCTTTTACTTATTAGCTTCTCTTTAAGCATTGATGAGTTTCACCTCATTGATCATATTTTTGGTCTTTAGCTCTTTGTTTTCCTGCTCAAGAAAAAAATGACAAACTTAGCTCTCTCTAAGTTAGTATGAAGTTTTCTAATTTGAGCATCCTTCTCCTTGATGACTATGCTAAAATCCTCATAGTCATCATGCTAACTTGGATCAATAAGCTCAAAACCCTATTCTATCTCATGTAGGTCCTCCTGCTCCTGCTGGTTCTTTACCTCTATCATTTTTTCTTTACCTTCATGTCCCTGCTTTGTTGATGAAGAAGGAAAGGCCCCTCCCACAATTTGTGGAGAAAACACCTGCCTAAGGCCTCTTTGATAAGTATGTTTCAATGTGCTCACATATGTGCTCTTAGGCCTGATGACCTCAACTCTACTAGGTGACCCTACATGATCATGAAATGGTGATGATGGCTATGATGCTGAGGGTGGCTAATTAGATGGACGAATAAATGTTGTGGGCTGAGATGGAGGAGGTATGGATTCATCATTATGGTCAATGATATGAGATGAAGAAGGGTTACCTTTAGCATGTGGAGCTTGTGGAGTAGTGAAAATATCGTTAGCAATGAAATTGTCCCATGAAATATGCAACTAGTCAGGGTGATGAAGGACAATGATCTTGATCAATGAGTGATGGAAATGGCTATTCATCTGGTGGTCATAATCTCTCTTCTGCATAATGGATGCCATTTTGTCTATGGTTCTGAATAAATAGTATGTGATTTTGAGGAAATTGACCCTTGTGAAGTGCATAAGCAATCTAATATGGTAGGTGTAGAGCCTAGAGAACCTTTCTTCACAATAAAAGTACTTCATGATGATTTTCATCATGGAGGCATACCTATTAAGAAGGTAGCTTAAAGGGCACAAAATCCTACTCTCATGTATGTACAATGGTTTGATGAATGGTTTCTATATATTGATCCTCCAAATCTTTTGATTTAAACCACTTCTCACCCATGTTTGGAATCCCTGTGGTAGGAGTGATGATGGAAGTAGACAAAGTGAAGGTCACTCCTATTAAGTTCTCTTGATTATCATTAAGGTTTTATGCAAAAATTTTGGTCAAAACAGGGTGATGCTGATCTCTTTCAATCGTTTTGCAAAAATGAAGGCAACCTACATACTGAAAACATGAGACTACCATTGGTGAAGCCATGAGTTCATTTGTGTTAGTGGGCTCCAACCTTAGGATTCTTCCTCCTTTGTGTGGCCTCCTTTGCTCTCTATCCTCTTCTACTTCCCTATCCTCCTCTTCTTATGTATCCTCCTCTTCCACATAGTCTTTATCTTCCTCCATATTGTTTGGTTAAGAGACCCTACAGATAAGGTAGGTGGCAATGGGAAGTGGAAATAGGTCTAGGGAATAGGGATAAGGCTATAGAAATTTGGGGAGATGAGTGGAGAGATTATGGAGCTATGGGGGGTGATAGGAGGTTAAAATGTCAAGGGAGTTGGGAATGATAATAAATTACAGGTTTATGGTAGAGGCTACCTAGGAATTTTGGAACCTAGGTTTTAGGGTTTTATGGGAAAAGTGTTCAGAGACTAGGAAATGATAGTGTAAGGGTAGGGATGGGTTTAATAGTGATGTAGGAAGGTGTTGTAGGGTCTATTGCTAGTAAATTTGAGATAGGGATGAATTTAGGGTTTTATCACTTGCCCAAGGGCCAATTTTTCTTAGGAATCAAAAAATAAAAAAAAATGTTGTTTAGGACTGCAGATAGGTGCAAAATAGGGTCACTTACTTGGTAGAATAGTAAACAAGGACTTGTTGAAATTTTGAGAGCATTTGGAGGCATTTTGGTGCTTTGGGGCCTCGCTAGGCAAAAGTGCAGTGCATTGGGAAAGAGCACAACCCGCTGGGAAAAAGTGTAGTGCCTTATCTAGAAGCATAGTGCTTCTGTTAAGAAAAGAATAATCGACAACTCTAAGTGCAACACCTCCCTTCTAAGTGCAGAACCTTCCTCCTAAGCCAAGTGCCGGGAGAATTTTTTCCTTTGAACCAGGAGAGTGTGAGCTCAACCTTTGAGAGTGAAAATGAATTTTTTTTTGATGTCTTGGTGGCCTTTATACTTCACAAAATTGACGACTTGTGCCTTGGGACCCACTTTCTTCCTTTTTTCATTCACTTTACTCTTGGAAACTATACCTTTAAACTTGACTTTTTGTTTCACAAACTGATCACTTGATATACATTGAGAATACTTTTACCTTTGAATTTTAGTCCTTTGGTGTTTTGGAACTGAGTTAACAACTTGGGAAAAGTAACTTATTACATATAATGACATAAAATTACATAAATATAAAAAATAGGATTACATCTCTATTTTTGAAATAAAATTATAAACTGGAATGAAATTCTTATTTGAAATTAAAATTATAACTTTGGAAACCATGGTTACATGCTTGCAAATCCTCTTTAACTGAAAAAGGGATATTATTTTCTTAACTCTCACACTTTTTCTAGCCATATGCAGTGAAATGGTGCTTTATTGGAGCTTGGAAATATGAAACCTAAAGACCTAATGGGACCTTCAATGAGCAAACTCGAGGTGGACTTGACTAACACAAAACATGATGAAATGATCCTTTATAGTCAATGTATGCTCAGTAAGACACATGAAGGTGGGCCATAAAATATTGATTTTTTGAGACAGAGTAGGGCTTTTGACATAGGGCTACCATTAGTGAGTATATTTTTAAATGGGGACCTATGTGGAATGGAAAAAATCTCAGGACGGGACCCTAATATGATATAAATATGTGTTTTGATCGTTGATGGTAGTATCCAAATACTAACTCTAACATAAAGATCTATTATAACTGTGTTACACATATGGAAGACTCTCATCCTAGTTTTGAGGATGCTTGGTGTTGTGCATGCAGACTATGTGAACTATCATCCGATTGATGACCTCCATCTGGCCATCAATGTGGGGATGAAATGCAATTGACTTGGTGAGATTGGTGTCCAATAGTGTCCATAGGCTTAATCAGAATGTGATCAAGAACCTATTGTCACAATCTAATATAATGGTCTATGGGATCCCACAACATACCCATACGTGTTCAAAGAATAGTTTGGCAGTATCCTCTATAATGATACTCTTCTCGCAGGCTGCAAATATAGTCATCTTAGAAAATCTTTCCATGGCCGCAAATACATAATCATTACCATGTTTTGTAGAAGGGAGGCCAAACATATAGTCCATGGAGTTGGATTCCCATGGTTGGTTAGGAGTAGGCAAAGGAGTGTATAGGCCTTGCTTCTTTATGGATGGCTTGGCAATGGCACAAGCAGTGCAAGATTTGATATATTTCCCAACATTCGGTTATAGTTTGGGCCAATAGAAGTACTTTTTTAGTGCAACAAACATTTTCTCCACCCCAAAGTGTCTTACGATCCTACTTTAGTGCACTTCCCAAATCTGTTTGTCATGCTCTATTGAAGGAACACAAATGTGGCCCAAGTATGATAATAATGCATCATCAAGTTGGAAATTAGGAACTTGCTTCCCATATACTAGCATATGTTATGTGGAGGAAAACTCTGGATCATTTTTGTATAACTGCAACCATCTAGAGGTATCGTGACCACAAGAGTTGAGAACAGTTGTCAATGCTACAAATGGAGGACGGATGAGGCAGTTTGCAACATGATTGGTGCTTCCCTTTTTGTATTTAATGTTGAGGATGAATTATTGCACATATGTAGACCACTTTTGATGGATACCATTCTGCAACTTCCCCTATGCCTCTATAAACTAAATAGGTTAGTGATCAATGTGGATGACTATATCTTTCCCCAGATTGTAGTGCCTCCACTATCAATGAGCCTGTAAAATGGAATACATTTATTTATCATAGGTGGTGTAGTTTTGAATTGTATCAAGAAGTGTCTCACTATGATAGGTGACTGGATGCCCATGCTAGGCAAGGACTACACCAATAGCATAGTTTGAGGTGTCTCTCTCGATTGAAAATGGCTTATGCAAGTCTGGCAATATGAATAATAGTGCAAAGTAGAGGCGATCCTTCAATTCAATGAACAACTTCTGTTGGGACTCGGACCAGGAAAACTTTGTTTTCACCATACTGTTAGTAATTTGACTCAAAGGCCAACTGATATGGGTGAGTCCCAACATGAGCCTATGATAAAAATTTGCAAGGCCCAAAAAGTTGTGAAGCTAGCTAATCCCGAATGATTTGGATCTTGGTCGGGTCCACATACAGACCACACTCATTTATGATGTACCCCAAGTATTGGACCTGCCTCATGCCAAAGGTGCATTTCTCCAAGTTGGCACATTATTTGTGCTATCAAAGGGTATGAAGGACCTGCCAAATGTGTTATATTTGTTCTTCCCAACTCTTGCTAAATATGAGGATGTCATACAAATAAACCACCATGGACAAGTTTGGGAAGGGACACAAGATGTCATCCATTAGCCTCATAAAAGTAGTAGGGGAATATTTTAACCCAAAAGGCATAACCAACCATTCAAAAATGCCTTCCTTGGATATAAAGGCAGTATTCCATACATTTGTGGGCTCTATAGAAACTTGGTGATAACTAGACTTCAAATCAATATTGCTAAAATACTTGGCCCCCTTGAGTTGGTCTAGCAAGTCATCAATCTATGGGATTGGATACATGTTCCTAAGATTGGTTTTGTTTAATTACCGATAATCAATGTAGAGCTTCTAGGTTCCATCCTTCTTTTGTACTAATACAATCAAGCTCCCACAAGGTAAGGAACTTGGTTGGATGTGCCCTTTTTGCATAAACTCTTGGACTTTCCCCTTGATCTCTTCATTCTCCATAATGGAGAGGTGATATATCAACCCATGGGTAGAGATTCTCTAGGCATTATATTGATTGAATCCTTGACCTAACAATGCAAGGGTGCCCCTATGGGTGAACAGAATATGTCCCTTTATTCTTTTACAAATGCATCCACCTTCTTCTGCTTCTTAGAGGAACCCTTCCCAGAGGCCATGAATGTGGCTACAATCTTCCCCTTACTCTGAAAGAGAATAAGAAAGAAAACAAAGTTCTAAGTCTAGAAGATGACCTTACTGCATTACTTAGTAGAGACCAAAGAGATGTTGGTAGGTGGGGCCACCTCGGGTACCTTGTATAACTTAGCACCCAAAGAAATAATAATAGAGAAAGGTCTCATCCTTGGTGAGGCCACCAGATGGTCTATGACTTCGGATGTGTTGTAGTCGATAGGCCTAGATGCTTCATGACCTATGTTGAAATGAGGTTATTTTGGCTCTACTGACAATGAATTGTAGCAGAGAACCCTTCACCCACATTAGTGAGTGGAATAGGTGCTCCCCTTCTTCTAGATCTTTACACTAAATTTTTTGTATCTTAGTGGTGGCCACCATGGCACTAGGATCTAAATCAGTGATCTTCTTCCCTTTTTCATTCCCCTTGTTGGGTTCTAACTCAGAGTCAGAACATTTGTCAGACTCAAAAGCCTTTAACTCGACCACGAGTGACTGCTTTGCCTAATGCTCACTTGTGTTGTGAGTGGAGCTCTTATGGAACTCACACCACTTTGTTGTGTCCTTCTTTGTCTTCATGTTTGTTTTTCTTTGATTGCAGCTTCAACGAGTTATCCTGGGTCACCCCACCTTGGCTTTTCCCTTTACTCTGTGGTTTGGGGGAACCTTTCCCTTCCTTCAGATTCATAGATCTAAAGTCTCGCTTTTCTTGTTTAAGCTTATGCTCAATCTTGACAGCATATTTGGTACATCGTGTCAAGCAAGGAGATGTCCAAGAAATCCGCCTCATCGTAGATGTATATGTGTAGGCATCCGTAGTACTTGAGTGTGAAATGTTTCTCAGAATCCTTGATACCAAACTTTGTGTGAAGGGTATGAAAAACATTGGTAAACTCCATCATGCTTTGGTCCCTTCCATGTTGCAGTGTGGTCCAATTTATGTATTTATCATCATAGCTCCTGACAGTGTATTACAACTCCCTGATGGTGTCCCAAAATGAATCCCAAGTGGGTGCAGCTAAAAATAGTGAAGGTGTACTTTCATCCTTCTGCTCGTAGTAGGTTTCCCATGAGTCCTTGATGTGGGGGACAACTTTTAGAAGATAAAAAGTAATATTTTCCTGGATGCAAAAATCATGAACAAAGAAATATCATTATAGTATATTTAGCCATTTATCTTGGGAGTCCGAATATATTTTACCCTCAAATATGGAAATGTCAAAGTTAGGTTGTACCTCAAAGGGTATGGCACTTCTAGAGTAGCTATTGGAAGTAAATGCATCACCCCTAGGTAGCCATTGAAGGATCTTGGAAAGGTTGTGCATCATCACATTCGTTTATCACTCGAGGGCTTCTGCGACTAAGTTTTTGATAGGACCTTTTGTCCCCTTGTCTTTATTTTCTTCTTCCATGGGAGGTCTTCGGGATTTGCGAGGCTATTCTTGCAAAGGTTTGACCAATTCAAGCCCTAACTCCTTATATACCAACCTCATTGGGGACATGTAAAGAAAAACAGAGAAATAGCATATTGCTATGATACGACTAATCTGAATTTAAACAGGAATGAAACAAACTACAAATATAACCATAAATACAATGATGCATCACAAATAGCAATTCACTTCATTAATATCAAATACTGAGATATGCTTATAAACAGAATGGAAATAAGACTATCTCGGGAGATTGTACCTTTCCTTTGAGAAGAGATGTGGCAGCTAAGTGTCTTTGAAGCATATTACAATGAGGCTAAAAGGTCTATTTATTATTGAGGAACACTGGAAACCTATAAACATCTAGAAACCTAACCCTAGGAGATGAAGCAGCACACTATGGGCCCTGTTTGGGTAAATTGGTATATCAATTTCCTAGGGTCATAACTTTGGCATATGATCTCTATTTGACACGTAAATTACCTCCTTAGAAAGATATATCTGAGGACTACAAGTTTCAAGTGGCCAACATCAATATATACCCCACTTAAACCCTGGATTTCCCAAAACAATGAAATTTAGGGCCTCAAAACGGATCTGGAAGTTGAGGACCCAAAAAATGGCCAGAAATAGTAAGTTGTGCTACAAATAAGGAAATTCAAAAACTGAAAGATATAGTGGTGGGGGTCCAAGTGGAATAGGTAGGTGGTGACCAACACTCACCTTGATGAAATGGAGAGATGTGAAATTCCAAAAGAATCTTTTGTTCAAGTTGGGAATTCTTACAAAGATATAAGTGATCTTTGTACCATGATGAATCAATTTTCCATCTAAATGCATCAGATGTACTCGGATCTTGCTACAAATTTTGAATGAGTGACCACACCTCTTCATCATTCTTCCATTCATCTCTTTCTTTGGTTATCCAGTTAGGTTTGGTAAGAGAATGGCACAAAACAATGCTTCCACATCATCATCCTTTCTTGAGAGTGCATTTGCAATGAAATTTTTCTTCTCTCTTTTGTAGATGATTTCAAAGTCATAGCCCAACATATTTGTCACCAATTTTTTATTCTCTTCTAATGATAATATTTGTTACAAAAATTATTTAAGACTATCATGATTTTTTTTTTACATTGAAGTGTCTTCCCATTAGGTAAGGTCGACATTGCTTTAGTGCATGCAATATTTCCAACTTTTCCTTCTCATTAATAGGTTTGTGTAAATACTTTCCTTTGATTGGACGACTTTAAAAAGAAATGGGTCTTCCTTCTTGCATCTAAACAATGCCAATTCCATGTTCTCGATGCTTGGAACATTTCCTCTTTAGGATGTTCAAAGGATTTTGTTGCTTCTAGTCCAAGAAAATGCATCTTTCCTCAGTAATGATTTTATAAGTGTCATTATTCTCCCATAATTCTTAACAAACTTATGATAATACCATTTCAAACCAAGAAAACCTCGAAGATGCTTTATGGTTCTGAGGATTTTTCATTCCTTAATGGCTTTAATTTTGCTAGGGTCTACCTTAACACCCTCATGAGATACAATATGACCCAAATATTCCACCTCCCATGCTCCAAAGAAATATTTGGAGCCTTTTTCATATAATTGTTTCTCCTCCAATAGTTTGAGAACCCTATAAACATCTTGAACATGATCCTTCCAAGACTTATTATACGTTAGTATATCATAAAAGAATACTAACACAAAATTTCTATGGAAGGGTTTCAAAATGGAAGTCATCAAACCTTGAAATGTGGAAGGTGAATTAGTAAGGCCAAAAGGCATGACCAAAAATTCATAATGACCCTCATGAATTTCGAATGTTGTTTTCGGAATGTCTTCAGTCTTCATTCTAATTTGATGATTTCTTGAATGAAGATCCATCTTGGTGAAGTAAATTGCTCCATATAATTCTTCGAACATTTCATCAATGACAACAATGGGAAATTTATCTTTAATATTGATCCTTTAGAGCTCCCTATAATCCAGACACATACAACATGATCAATCCTTCTTATGCAACAATATACTGCAGAAGAGAAATAAATTTGACTAGGTTGAATTATACCGGCCTCTAGCATTTCTATGACAATATCTTCCATTTCACTTTTTTGGGCATAAGGATATCTATAACATGTGACGTTTGGAGGAAGACTTCCTAGAATGAAATGATAGCATGATCATGATCATGAATTGGTGGGAGGCCTTGAAGAGACTCAAACACTTTGGAATGGTTGTCCAAGATGTTTTGGAGATCTAGAGGAATAGATGATTTCAATGTTTGAACCTATAGTGAGCATAATTGTGAAATTATGCCCTGTTCTTCTTTCTTCGTAAGCTTTGTCGTGCCATTAGAGCTCATTATATTTCCTAGTTTCCCTATGATACCCTTTAATTCAACTTCCTTTCCTTCCTAAAACAAAATCAAGAAAAGTTCTTAAGAATTGAAAGCTATCGTTGCCATATATTATAACCATTAGAATTATAGTATAACATCAGCCCTAGCCATTGGAATAGAAAGAATTACACTATTCAATACATATTCCCCAATGGCTAGCCTTATATTATGGCACTTTCTAGAGAAATTTATAGTTCCTTCCTTTGCAACCATCACTTGACACTATGGGGCTAGATATTGGAAGAAATTCAATTCCTTGGCTATCTTATAATGAATAAAATTATTGGTACTACCCGAATCAATCATCAATATTACCTTTTTATTCTTCATATCTCCTTCTATATTGAGAGTTTTAGGAGTGGTAATTCTTTCTTAATGTATTACAAGATATGGTCAAATTCATTTCTTCTTTCTTTAGGCTTGGTTCTTGGTGTATATCTTCCTCTTTTGATGTTTCTTGTTCCTTTTCTTCCTCCTCTTCACAATCTATGTAAAATAATGTATTCTCAAGACACATGAGATATAGTCTATTTTCTATCACAGCTATAACAAAGCCCTTTTGCTCTTTTTTCATCCAATTTTTGTGCCGTCAACCTTGTAAGTTGTGTAAGACTTAGAGAAACAACAATTCCTTATTTATAGTTGTGAGGTAGACTTCCTTGTTTCCATAATTTTGCTTTCAACTTCTCTTGCCACCATGAATTCCTTCTCTAATGAATCAGGTTCCCAAAGGCAAACCTCATGTTGGATGTTATCTTTTAAATTCCCTATGAAGACATCAATCCTATGCTCATCTGGAATATGTGTTGGCTACGTGGGCCCTGACACAGGTTCAGTAGTGAGTTTATCCAAGAAAATCCTGGTACTACTGGCCCTTTTGACAATAGTCCACGGAGTGCAGACTGAGATCTCACTTGAAGTAGTATGGGAGGGTGCCGAAACTAGGTTTTTACACTGTAGGGATGTCTTGTTGAAGGTTCTAGAGGTTTGCAATCCTAATCTATGAAATGCACTACTTTGCACAACTTTCTATTCTTCGCAACCCATGCACACCTTTTGGAATACAGTATTATTCCGATTCGATCCTTACTGTGCTAATATATTAGTTCTTAGCTTAGTTTGTGCGGGCCCAATATTCTTATTACTTATTCAACTTTCAGATAAGCACGCTTGGTTGAAAATAATATAAATGCATAAATATAACCATAACATAGAAATACATATTTACAAACAAACACACAATCTTCTGAATCAATCTTATCTTTATTAATACTAAAGTTTAGCTACAGACCCATCTCTTCCCTACGCACTCAGCTACAGGGGTCTGCATATTCAGCTGCAAACTCTACTAGGCCTCTACACACTTAGTTGCAGAGCCTCTACCTACCACTACTACCCAATATAGTTCAGATCCACTTCTATCTTATAGCCATGCCTTCGCATCTATTTATTACCTGCCAAAACTCCCAATTGTCTTTACACTGAGAGCCTCACTCTATTTATACAATCCCATGGTCCATGAACCATGGGTAGGCCTACATACTATACAATAAGTTACATTAGTTTAGGGTGGAAGCCCTAGATTCTTCCCATACTTTGTGAATTCTTCACATTACATTGACCAAAACTCAGTCTTTAAGCCCCAAAAACATACTATGGGGGAATCTGCTACCCAACAGGCCCCCAACACAATCATCGTCACTCATCATGAGTCACTTTTTTGTTGCGGCAATCTTGGCGTGAAGTCCACGCAGTAGGTCTTGTGCAACTTGGGTGTCTGCAGCAGACTCTTTCGCTGCCTATTGTGCTTGATGCACACGTCTCTCTGAAATTTTGTGAGCAGGGTCAGTTTCTTGTCCAACCACATACTGGACCTGCATCTATGCTGACTTCCCTTCAATGGTAGCTGTAATTTTGAATTCTTCATCGATCCATGGTTGGATGCGTGCTTTAAGCAAGGCTTCCTTTTTTTGCACAGTGTCTAATCGGTACTCTAGTGCCCCTGCCTGTTGTAGTCTAGCAAGTAATTCAGTAAGGGAAATCGTCTTCATAGTGCCCCACACACTGTTGTACTCCTGTTGTAACTCACGCACCTCCGTTTCTAGGCACTGTAGGTTCGGGACTTCCTGTAGGTGTGTCAGTATGGTTAGTGCTTGCTCCAACATCCTGTTTTACCCCTGCGTCACCTGGCCAATTTGTTCCAACCCCATCTGGATAGGATGGGCATGCTACTCTCTGACTTCTGGGAGTGTGGAAGGTTGTGCCATCAACCACAACTCGGTGATTTATAGCTTCAGCTCCAACTGAACATATGCTGTTCCCTCCCAGACCTCGTGGACGATGGCCGCCAATCTATGGACTCACTCTACTGCTAGTAGCTCTCCTAGCATGACCAACTATGGAACGCTCCTGTATGCATCCGCTATAACCGACTCCAGTCCGCGAGCTTGCACAACCAAATCATCTTGTTGGATGTTGAGTTGGTCTATGTTGATTTTCTTCTCATGCAGGACCTAGATCGCTTAGTCTTTTTGGGTGCGGAGCTATGCAATGACCACATCCTACAGTTGGTAATGAATTGCATGCGGCAAGGTGGCCAAGTTGAAGTCAACACCTTTCATGTTTCTCATCACATCCCAGTCATCCTCGCTTGTTACTATAAGCGTGCCTTCGGGAAATATGAGGGTGTTACCCATATGGGCAGGCAACATCTGTTCAGCCTTAGTGGTTCCTGCTGTGACATACTAATCCATTGTGCTTGTTTTTGGGTGATGTACATATAAACCTTGTAGCTGCACATTGAGTGCCCTCAACACAGTGTTCTGTTCCATCCACAATCCCTGGAGCATGTACTTTGCGACCTCACAAATCATTTTACTAATATGCAAGAGATCACGTTTTGTGTGCGTGATCGGGTCATCAGACGTCTTCATGCCTTTTCCCTTCTTCCGAGGAGTTGTCATCTCAGGGCCACATGACCGCTTGAGTTGGGTTGATGCAGAACTGGGGTCCACACGTTACTCTGTCCTATCCCCTTACCCCTTCTGCTGCCCCATGGAAATCTCCTAGCCCTCCTCGGGCTCTTTGGTTGGCATGGTTGTGGTCTCTATCATCTACGCTGTTGCTGCTGCATCAATTGCCTTCTACCATGTGGCTACTTCTTGTTCCTAGTGCCTCCTCTCATCCAACTACGTGATGCATAGCTTGGTGTCCTTCTTTCATTGTTGAGCTATGACCTTCTCGATTTATGCCAAGTTTGAGGCATGCCACTCCGCAGGCCATGCCTTCAGTACTGTGAATATCGCATCATTCATTGCGATGAACAAAAGTTTCACGCATTTTCATGTTGGATCCTTACGCGCCCGAATATACAAGTTATGCATATCCACCTTGAATTTTGCCATGCTTTGCAAGTTGTTATGACTGTAGGGGACAAGCACAGCCTGCGGTTGACCCATGTTCAGATGTTCACCTCCATGAACACCTATAACACCTTTATCTCGCAAATCCTATTTGCGTCTTTTGTAGCCTACAGGGAGGTGTACCTCACGGCTTCAGGGAGGTCACTCTCAGTAGTGGGAAACTGGTTGTCTGTTGGCAGCTCCCTTGGAACCAACATGATGGATAAGAGCAACCACGCATAGTGGAAAGTCTTACCCTACTCCTAGCACTCCCTGCAATTCGTCAAGAACTCGCCGCAGAGGAACTGTGCCCAGTTGGACTGGACCCCCTCTACGCATTGTTCTACCAACGCAATCAAAGACGCTGGTACTTCCTTGAGACAACATTTCCTCATTAGCTTGTTGGCCAACAGCTGGCTGGCTACACGCACCCCTTGGTCCTTAATGCTTGCTATTGCGTACCCCTAGTTTCTCTATTCTAGTTTATACTTGGCCTTCGTAGCTTCTGTGAGGGCCAAGTCACTTCTTTTTCCTACTATGGTCATGGGGTCATTTCGTTTGACTGGTAGTTGAGAGATTGGCTGAATTAAATCGGTTGCGATGGGAATCGGCTCCTCGAGCTAGAGATACCCATCATGCACTAGGCACAACAGCTGCCTGTTGACAAAAATGGTGATGGGCACGCAATGGTAGTGGGGTATCCATCACATATGGAGTAACTCAACCCTCTCCACACCACACAACCATTTTTGCTTCATTAACTTCTCTACAGCCAACTGCAGGAACTTCTCGCTATCTACGAGGTCCCAATGTTCGAGCTTCATAGTAGGTACTCATCCCAATGGCAGACCTTCAAACCTTATATCATTGGGTAGGAGCGAAGTCTGGAGCGCACTCTTCGTGGCATCCAAGTCCTTCGGTACCTTGGCTTTCCCCTTCCATGGGGGGATGTAAGGAGGCAACTTTGTCGTGGAAGGCTTTTGGGAGACATCCTCTGCCTCATCGTCTTGTGCCTCAATTTGGGCGATCATGGGCTACAAGTCATCCTTCTCCTTCTTTGTTTCAATGGTGATGGCTTTTCCCTTCTTTGCCATTGACAATTTGCCAAACTGTCGGTTTCTCGAGGATACATGGACTGGCCCCATCACTTGCTTATCTTTCTGTGGCTGTGGCGTGCATGGTGATTTTGGAACTTTTGGTGTATTTTTTTCCTCTCTAGGCTCCGCATGGGTCATACAAGGGTCCACAGTAACTTTGGTGAATTGCACTCTTGTTCTAGAAGTTGTCATTCTGTTGGCACTTGAGGATGGTAAGAGTACGTGGTGCTTAATGCTCTATACTTGCTCAATTCTAAAACAACCAAGTGTTGCCTTGGAGCCGGCCCTGGGGGTTTTATAACATATTTTGAATTTGAATTCAACCATTCCCCCCACTTCTAGATCATTAATGCCTTCTTGGCAGCAGATCGTCACAAATTTAGCTCTTAATTCGTGTCTTAATTGCCCATCATCTGCTCATTTTTGCCTTAAATTGGACCTCTTGTCATGAACAGTGACACCAACAGTCACCTCCCAACCTACTCGCACAGCAGCGTAGCCCCCTATGTGCGACGACAACCCCTATGACATACCAATCCTACAAGCAATCTTTGTATTGCACAGCTCTCACATAGACTTGTTTATAGTCCGACGCTCTCTTTCATTCGCTAGGAGCGCTGAGATTGTGCTCTCCATAGATAGTCAGGTGGTCGCACCACTTGTGTGAGACTTCAATTTAGCTTCCATCCCAGTCCATTGGCATCCATCAATTACCCTCACATCCATTAGTGTATCACGTTCCTCCTTGTATGCTATGCTCCACTATTTACTTTGTTTAGTAAGGTGTGGTCGTAGCCATGGTAGCGGGGCCACAAATTCTTCTAATGCAGTAGTATGGCTGGTTATATCTTGCCCCATCATGCTTAGTTTCTTGGTGCAATATTCTTGTGGGACTTCAATTTCTAGTTTGTTGATTTCTTCATCCAATATCATTCTTTTCTCTCTCAACCGTACCTGATCTACTTTGTGTTCGTGAAGCTTGAAGTTCCCTCGCCAAATGGCTTCCTATAACTGCATAATTCATTTAGCCGGGTCATCGTATATTGTCTCAACTATGGGAGCTATTGTATGGGGATTCTTCTCTGCTCTTATGCTCTTGTTTCTTCTCATCATTGTTGATGTCATTTTTGTGCTTAGGTTTTTGCTCATGGGCTTATAGGCCCATCAAACTACTAGTACGCATAGGTCCCAATTAGTTCGTCTTACCTGGTGAACTCTATTCATGATTCCGCATAGCCTTTTGAATGCTTTGACGTGGAATATTTGTGGTGTGCATCGCTTTTCCTGTTGTTGTGTTTGGTTCTGAATTTCAATCCTTATTTGGGGTGTGCTTGTGTGGACTATATGGCACACGTCTACACCCATTGAAACAGGTGGGCACGCAAGCTGCTTTTTCCTAGCTTCTTGGCTCTCGTTCACTACTGGGGGCTTCCAAACTGTAAGCACATCTGCCTTCTACATTCATGCCAGTTTACAATGGTCTCCTAATGTGTACTCCACCATCGTGCGGGTGTTGTGTGGAGTGCCCATTCTAGCGCACCTTACCGTTGTTGTTTTAGTACTGCGCTTTCAAATTTGTCCAAGAATTCATCCACCGCTGTCACTCCATCATATGTTGGTAGTTCTCTTTCCTCTATCATCATGCAATGTAGTGATCTAATCATCATGTTGCTATTCAGGGTTTTCACTTCGTGTAACCAATTCTGCCAGCGTTCTACTTCTTCATCTGAATCTGAAGTACAGGAGCTGTCACACTGCCATGAGATTATTTGATTTGTAGTTAGGTTGACATGCTCCTGGTCTCTGATTATTATCTACTAAATACAATCTAGCTCATCATTCCTTTCATCGTCGTGCAGTGGTTCGGTGTAGCATGCTCCTTCAACTGGGTCTAGTGGGACTACTACACGTTGGGACTTTTTCTCGAATATCATCTTCCACTTCTTTAGGTTGATGACTCGATTCATATCAGTGGCCCAATCTATTCCTAGCAGTATGGGATAAGGATTGTTATCATTGACAATCACTATTACATCAAAGTCTATCTGTGTGCTTGCACATTCAATATCAATTGTTACCCCTTGTAACCTCCCCATGGGCAAAATGTTCTATTAGTTCACCATTTGTAATTGAATAGGGGCCACTGCCATGCGGGCCTACACATACGTTCCCATGTTTTCTTTGGTAACACATTCGCATCCAATCCCAAATATAGGATGACCTGATCCATTTCATACTCACCAATCTACACTTTCAATCTCATTTCCCTCTTGGTGCACAATGCATGCTTTCCTAGTTTACGGACTACGCATGGTTCCCCTAACCCTGTGCACCTAGTGATCAACTTTGTAGTCCCTTAATGTCCTTGTTGTCATGTAGCAGTTTCATGCATGTCCCCAAAAGGGTAGTGAGCATGGAAGGATCCATCCTTGGCTCTGGTTGATCCTTACTACTTGAAGTGGAGGCCTTTGTGAAGCTCTTCCTAGCTTCCACGAATGTCTCTTTTACGCGTTCTAACTCAAACTCAAGTTCATTTGTAGGAGCCTAGTGAACCCATGTATCTCCTTCAGGCTGCTTCCTCATTATCTTCCCTAGTGGTTGCACCACTTTTGAGCATCATGTTCACATTTGTGTCTTCTTTGCGTGGTTCAGACCTCATCATTTGGACATTTTTAGTCAAAGGAGGCTGGAGTACCCCTTTGTTGCGCATCTATGAAATCAACACACGATAATCTACTGCTTCATAATCAAATTGAGCACAATATGAATATGATATCCTCGTCAGGTTGGTGGAATCACAGTCGTAGTGCCCTAGTCCTCTGCAATTGTAACAAATCAACTATTTGTGGCCCCTTCCTGGTCCTATTCCTCCTCATCTTCAACCTCGCCCTTGAAATCCAGCATGCGTCATCCCTGTATTTGGGTCGAGGGCTTGCATTTCTGTCTACATCCTATAGGCTGGAGTTTGATCCATCATTAACTCGTAAATGTGACAAGTGCGCTCGTCGTGGCCTACTGACCTACAAAAATTACAAAATAACTATTGGGGAGTCTATGTACACTTCTGCAGCAAATGACAATTATCCATCATGTGTTTTCCTCCTATCTGATAGATTGTGCACCATAACGCAGGGGTCGCACTGGGCCCTGCCTATGCCTCTGGTCTCAATGGCATTGGTTACCCTCCCGCCAGGTAGTTCCTGAATATAGCGTAGTGATCCTTGTCATGGCCTTCACCTTTGCATTTTATGCACGATACCTCCTCACGCATGTTTAGCCGCGGTGCACTATCTTGCTTCAAGCTCTACATTTTGAGGTAGAGATTATGTAGTTGTGCATGGATTTGTTGGACTCCCAACCCAGGATCTTGTATCAAGGTCTCATGCAACCTCATCACCATTTCCAATGCTTTGGCCTGGGTGGAAACTTTCTCTTGCAACAGCGCCATCCTCAAGTTCGATGTCAAGGATGCCACAAACCATGTGCAATGTTGTGCATCCATGAGCATCATATTAGCCTCATAGATCGTACTCTTTAGCCACTGATCCAGATCCTAGGGGGTCTTGCCTAGAAGCATCATGATCTCTTTAAACCCGATGATTGATTGTGCCTCTAATTTCAGCCGACTAAATTCTCTGTTCAATGCATTTTGGATCTCTATTATCCCTATGTTTGGGTGATCATTGGAGTGCTTGATATACCATGTCAACGCGTGATCCTACAATGCGCTCACTAGTGTATCCTTCTTAATGTTGTCATCCATGACACCTTGTGCTTCGCATACTGCTCTTACCACAAACTAGAACTGGTCCAGACCTTCATTCCCTACACCTCTGAATATGGGTAGTTTGATCATGCTCACCATGCTGAACTATGGGGGTGGTGAAGGTCGAGTGGGTGGAGATGGAGATGAGGGAGGTAAAGCGGGTGGTGGCATGGGTGGAGGTGGAAACTATGAAATGTGTTGTGTTATCAAACTGATTGCACTTCTCAGAGAGACCCGAGTGAGCTCTTCCTCGCTCTCTCGTGAAGGTGAAATAAAGGGACTGTTTCCTAATTTTGTGCTACCTTTGTAGATATTTCCACTTCGTGTTATTCCAAACATTAATGTATTCGCATAACTCGCTTTTCACATAACAACATCTTAATCCAGGGATTCAAAGATTTAATTTACTTACCTTGTGGTACCTTGAGAAACCATTGTTTTGCTTCACTGTAGCTCACAGTCATGTCTACCACAAACTCAGTGATAAATCCCTCTATTATCCAGTCAAGCCAATGGTCCACAGATCATAGGATCTTATCTTCTGATGCCTCTAGTCTACACACTAATTCCAGAGTCCACACTATCGGTTGGTTGAGCTTACACATTCCCTGGCTGTTGGCTAATCTCGTGATCCACTGGTACAGTTTACAGGAAAAGGATGTAAAGTAAATCTCATGGATTTTCATATACAAGTAATGATCCAACCACCTTTTCTCACATATCTGTGGAGTTCTATTTTCCTGTGTCGAGAACTCACGAATCTTCTTATAAAGCCACTCTTCAATTTCTTTCTTTGTTGGGTTCAAGTGGCATGACATCAGACATCCCTTAGGCAAATCTTGGTCATGGCAATGGAACCATTTGTTGGCTACGTGGGGCCTAACCTAGGTTCAGCCGTGAGTTTAGCCAAGCAAATCCTTGTACTACTAGCCCTTTCGGCAACAGTCTATAGAGAACAAAATGAGGTCTCACCCAAAGTAGTATGGGAGGGTGTTGGAAGTAGGCTTCCGCACCCTATGGATGTCTTGTTGAAGGTTCTGGAGGTTCACGATCCTAATCTATGCGCTTCGCTGCTCCGCACAACTTTCTATTCTTTGCAACCCACACGCACCTTTGAGAATACAATATTATTCATATCCAATCCTGATTGTGTTATTATATTAGTGCTTAAATTAGTTTGTGTGGGCCCAAAATTATTATTAGTTATTCAAATTTTAGATAAGCGCGCGTGCTTGAAAACAATATAAATGTGTAAAGATAACTGAAACATAGAAATACAGATCTACAAACAGACAGACAATATTTTGAATCAATATTATTTTTATTAATACTCAAGTTCAGTTACAGACCCAACTCCACCCTGTGCACTCAGCTACAGGGGTCCACGCACTTAACTGCGGACTGTAGTAGGCCTCTCCGCACTCAGCTGCAGAGCCTTTACCTACGACTACTACCTAATACACTTCAGATCCACTTCTATCTTATGACCATGCCTTCACATCTTTCTATTACTTGCCAAAACTCCCAATTGTATTTACACTTAACGCCTTCCTCTATTTATACAATCCCATGGTCCATGGACCATGGGTAGGCTGACATACTATACATTAAACTACATTATATTAAGGCAGACAACCCTAGAATCTTCCTAAATTCTCACACTCTGCGCCTGTACTTCGCGGAGTCTTTACATTACATTGACCAAAACTTAGGCTTTAAGCCCCAAAAACATGCTATGGGGGGATCCACTACCCAACAATATGAGCTACCCAAATATTCAATTTTTGGAAGTGTTCAATGTGCTTCACCATTGAACCCTTTTTTTTGACATTTATCAATTGGTTAAAGAAGGTGTTGCTCTTTGTATCTTCATAATGTGCTATCATTTCCTCCATAATAATTGACCAAGTGAGAACTGCTTTATGAGAACAAAGCCATCTATACCATACAAACTAATTGGGTTCTAAATATAAAGATGCAATATGTAGCTTTTGTGAGTGTTGCACATCATGTAGATAAAAATATTGTTCCATTTGTAGTATCCATGTTACCGGATCCTTTCCATCAAACTTCCTCATATCTATATTTGGAAAGTGGTGCTTCTTAAAACCCACATTGGAGTCTCTAAAATCATAAGTAATATTCCCTTTGTCCTCATCATGATTTTTATGGATTACCTTGTCACCATCGGGAAACATTTCTTGCAACAACTTTGTCAACCCTTCCAAATAGACATTCATCACATCCATGTATACTTTAAAAACATCCATGTTTCCTTTTATACCATAAATGTACCCTTTTAATCCATCCATGTCAGCTTTGGTTTCTCATTGTGAGAGAGAAATATGTTGCACTTGGTCCCATAACTTTGATATATCATGTTGTAAGTAGTCTTCTTCATGTGTCATAGTACATATTTATGAGGGCTTAGTAGGTGTACAATTATTTTGTTTCGGAGGAATTTGAGAACCAAGTATTTATATCTATGCTTAAATATTCCCTTTGAATCACGTCAAACTGATTTTTCAAACAAAAGTTATGCAAAATTAAGAAATACACACCCTTTTCTTTCTTTTAAGGAACTCTATCTTGAAATGGTTGTACCTCTATAATTTTGGATCTCCAATGTCTGAAATTTTGTCTTGTGTTAACCCTATCAATCTTATTTCTAATGATAGAACTCATACCAATATTGGATTATTTAATTAATAGTTATGTCGATCTCCGATGATGGCCTTATTATGGATTGGTTCAGTAGAGCAAAGTTGTACGGATGCCACATGTAACTGTTTCAACATTCTTCTTCGAATTTTCTATAGATGAAATCAAATTTTGTTCACTTTCAATCGCTTTTTACAAAATTCAATTCTGATTCTTGAAACGAAATTTATGATGATTTTGCCTAGGTCACTTGCTTGAGACTGAATTCTGGGGCATGAAAGAACCCTAACTTTTTCGAACCATATCTCATAAAATATAGCAAACCAAGATCAGAAATTCTAGAACAAAGTTCACCAAGATTTCATCTCCATGTGGTTGCACTTTTAGCTTCTAAAGCTTCATAAAAAAAACATTATAGAAAAAATTCCATGATGGCCTATTTGAAGTAGCGAAACCCTAGAATCCAAAACTATGATACCAAATGTTATGCAACCATCTCACAAATAGATAGATCAATGACTTAAAAATTATCCTCTTCAAGTGGGAAGTCTCATTTACATTATATATATGAACAAGTATTCAATGATACAAATGAAAATACCTCCTTTGTATATATAGGAATCTTAGGGGTCACAATATAATTAGAGCCTACATAACAATAATAATGTAAGGACACAACAATAACAATGGTGGTCTTCTATGGGGTGAAAAAATAAAAATATGGGGGCTACATGGGCACAAAAATAAAAATAATCGTGCCACAATAAAAATAACAATAAGGGGGATACACTAGTATTATAGGGACCTAAATTTTTTTTGATTAATTGTTGATTAATTATTGTCAAGCAACCAAAATTTTGTACCAGAGAGGGTATCTTCAAGTGCACCTTGATGATTGGAAAGAAAATCTAGTGAATTATTGAATTTCTTTTCTGGTGGATCATCAAGTAGTGTCCCTAATCATTGATGCAAAAATTTTAGGTATGTAAAGAAAAGGTTAAATATAAATTATTTTCTTATGGATCTAATAAGTGGAAATTAGTGTGTGAAGGCGTTGTTGCTACAATCAACACCCTTCAAAAGTTTTCTCACACTTGAATTTTGGAGCCTACTAAGGACCTTGTGATCTATCGCTCTATGTTTACTCCATGGTCATTTGATATTTTGAAAATAATTTAAGTATTCTTCCTAGTTTTAAAATGTCAATTCACTTGCACTCACATCCATAGTCTTTGATGAGTTCATGAGAATACTTACTTTATGAAAGATTAAATAGGCATAACATCATCCATCAACATAGTGCATGTGTGATTTCCAACTCATGTCAATAGTTAGTGCGCACTTTTGTTGACAATTTCCATCACGTTGGTTGCAGTTGTACTTTTATTACGATGAGTTTTCTCAACTGTTGCTTTTGCACATTTTTTGCTTTCACATTCATGTATGTCACTTTTTCTTTTTTTCACTTTATTAAGTGTCATTTTCATGTTGTCTTCACTCTATCATGTGTCATTTTCAAGGTCGTTTGCATTTTGAAAGTGTCATCTTATGTTTTCCTCATGTCGCATGTGTCTCTCTAGCCATTTTCACTCCTTCATCTATCACAACTTTGCACATCAACTAAGTTAGTGATGGTGCACCCTTCTACATCACATAGTCCTATATATCATGCCAAGCACATTCCTATAGCTTAGTGCACCTTTTGGTATCAGTTGACACTTTTTTCATAACTTGTGTTCTAAGTGTTATAATATGTCATTTCAATTATTCCACTTAGAAATAGGTATCACTTGGCTATTGTTTCAAGGTGTGACTAATGTTCATGATTCATGTGCATTTAATTGGCCTGTATTAATGGAATTTATGTACGTGATCAATGTTTGAGTCATGTTAGGATGCATTTCTTTCTCCTACTTTTATGGTCCCACACAACCATTTTGAGAGGTCTTCTTGATCCTTCAGCCTAGTGCAATTTCTAAAGGCATTAAGCCTCTTACTAGGTGATGAACATAACTTATTCATGAGCCTTATTGACATATATTTCCTCCCATACTTATTCACTAAGTAGTTTCTAAGGTGTCCTTCTTCTCACAGTCCATCAATAATTCCTATGGATAAGTCACCTAGCCTTGTGCTACTTCCTTCAATGAAAAATCACATTCCATATGAACATGTAGCCAACATTGGAGAGAATTGTGCCCTCCCAAGTGGAAGTGGACTTCAAAAACTCAATGAAAAAGTAAAATTCATAATAGAAAGGAATTCGAGACAACTAAGTGCAATTCGAAACAACGAAGTGCACTTCAAAAAAACGAAGGATCCTCTATTTCATAAAAAGTGCATGGTGGACTCATGAAGCATGAAGCCTTTGGGAACATGGAAGACTCATGAAACTTGAAGAATTTTAGTGAACAAATTACTCTTGAAGCATGAATCCTTTCAGTGCATGGTGCACTCATGAAGCCTAAATCCTCTTAGCACATGATGCACTCATAAAGGATGAAGCCTTCAGGCGCATGTCACATTCTTGAAGCATGAAGCTTTCGTCCTTCTCATTGAGCACATGCCATACTCTTGAAGCCTAAAATCTTTGATCACATGGAAAAGTATTGGAGAATGAAGCCATCATCCTTCTCTCAAAGAGTGCATGGAAAAATTAGAAAACTTGAAGCCTTCATTTGAGCATACTCCTTCAATTAGAAGAATTGCACCTTCCTAGTTCCTCTTGAGCACACAAGTGCACTGTGAAGGCTTGAAACCTAACCCATTTGTCCCTTTGGAGTGCACCCTTATTCCCTCCTTGATTATTTGTTCACAAGAGCACATTTGGAAGGCTTGAAGCCTACCTCTTACTCCCTTTGGTGTGCCCACATGGGCCCTCCTTAGCTTACTTGAGCACATCTTAGACCAACAAATGATTCTCCTTCATGCTTTAGACCAACGCCCTATGCCCTCGTATTCTCTCTCTCTTTCTTGAGTGAACAAGGACTCCCTGAAGGCCTCTTGTGATTGTTGATGAGCTTGACTGTGCCCTCCTAATCAAGCCTTCTTATTTTAACCCTCTCATAGACCTATCACGAGTTGATTATTCCATGAGCTAGGTAAAGGTAGAATGCATGTTTAATACTAATTTTTCTTTGTCATGGATGAATTTCATTGGCAAGAGTACCTTACTAACATGAAAAGGTAATTCTCAAAGAAGATATCAGAATATAGCATAAATAAGCACCTGCAGGAAAGAAGAAAAAAATAAATCTATCATGGAGACATGAAGAAAAGCATGGACTGAGACAGGAAGAATAAATTGCATGATAACTCAGGAGATTTTGATATTGATCAAATACCCTTTGTAGGGTGAAGGAGAAGAAAAAAGTGTATCCTTCATGAAGATGAAGCATAGATCATATCTATCATCAAGAATGCAAGATGAAGCAACAAGGAAGATAGCTTGGCATTGCCACCTCATCATGAAGTGCATGTCATCATTTTCAAGTTGCAATTTATACTTGAAGTGTCATTGTAATGGTCCATATGTGTCCATGTGTCATGCCACATCATCACGTGGAACGTAATGATGTATTCTCAAGAAATGTAAAAAATGAAATGCATGGAAGTCCAAGAGTCATATGTCGAATAGGAAAAGTCACTTAACCATATATGGACAAAATGTCTTTAGGAGAAGTCCAAAAATCCTTAGAAGTTCAACAGTTATTTAGAAGTCCAAAGGAAACATTAGAAATCCAAGATTCATGAGGGTAATTGAAGATTCATAGGGATATTAAAGTTCATTCCCCTTATTATAAATGCAACTTCAGAACTGAAGCAAAGGGAGCTTTGAGGCTTAAGATTTGGAGTGATAGCCTTATCTTCTCTACTTGGCATAAGAGAGAAAATTATTCTTTATAGGAGAAACAAGTGACTTAATGTTCCACTATTGGAACTAGTGCCTCACCATTGTAGTCGTGTACTTGGATATTTAAGCTAATATTGAATCTCAATGAGCCAACACATTTTCATGCATGTATCATGAATTATTTAGGACTATTATTGGGATTTTTACAATATATGTTGTATTCATATGTACTGGAGAAATTGAACTATTTCAGTGGCTTTTGTACTTATTGAAGGTTTGTTGTATGTTGTTTAATGATCATTGTGTCTATTTGAACTATTTCACTAGATAACTAATAAATCTTTCTTTTCTCATGCATCTCTCTTAGGTTTGTACTATTACTTCCTTCTAGAGGCTCACTTTTCTCTCTCCCCTCCTAAAGGTGTCATTTTTCACATTCCAATCGTTGTTTCACAATGTCAACATACTTGCATTTTTAGGGCTTATGTATATAATATCATATGTTATCCACTGAAACCAAGACAAATAATTGTGTTACGGAGCTGAATTTGATATTCCCAATGGGACTCCTACTCCAAAAGGTGTGAGGTCTAACTAAAACTTCAGATAGGAGATACCCCATGTATGTTTGTGGTATCCAATACCTTCAATAGAAGGTTTTGAAAGATATCCCCCCCGTCTATTATAGACATTTTTGGGAACTTCAACCCAACCATAAATTTCCATAAAATGAAGGCTCCTAAGTCCCTAAAAATGTTGCTTCACTACCTAAACGAACAAGGTCAGCTGATTACGTCATCTCCCAGAAGTTCTCCACTAAAAACTGCTCATAAATGGTCAAAAATGGACCATACTGAAATCTCAGTGCAGAGGGTGCGATGCACATCACCTTCCCAGTGTACAAGGTGTGATGCACACTGAATTTCTCCTCTGGAGGGTGTGATGGTTGGGAATGGACAAATGGCAGGGAAAAAATTCGAGGTGGAAGATCATGGAATCTTCTAGAAGCTTCCCCTCTGACACTTTCCTCTCTTTTTTTGACCAGGGATGAGTAAGAGATCATCATTCTCCAAGTGGAAGCAAGAACTATTAGAGAGAGGAGACCAATCAAGATCCCAAAAGATGACTTACCTCTGTGTAATCATCTATATATGGATCCCTCATCACAGAGATCCAGAGGCTGGAATTTTGTATCTTATAGAGAAGTGTTGTTGGTTTTCTAGTGTACATTCATAGTGCTGGGTGATCTAAGCTTTGCTTGTGGTGAAGAAGGGCTTCCTAGCTGGAGGATGATGCTGGGTCAGAACATATGGTTGTAATCCTCTTGCTACTTTTTTATCTTAATAAAGCTATCTATTTTTCTTCCATATTCTTTGTACTTGTTTATATATGCATTTATATGGTTAACACACATCTAGTCCTGTGTTATTTATGAATATAAATATTTGTTTCTTCGATAGTACTATGTTGCTGTGATTCCACAAGTTCTCTCTGGAGCTGGACAGACGAAGAAGAAGCGGCGAAACTCTATCAAGAAGGAGAGGAAAATCAAGAAGCAAGACTAAGGTTGGTCTTCTTGGTTCTCCTCTTGTCTATTTTCAATAAAAGAAAACGAAAGTAGAATTTACTTGTTTGTTTCTAAGATAGCCACCCATCTTAGTGGGAATAGCAGCATCCAAGTGGACACTATTCCCGGTAACAAAATGGCGACTCCACTGGGGAGCGACTAGATTGTTTGTTAGCCTATCTATATTTGTTTCTTTTATAAACTTATAGACAGAGCCTGAAGTCAAGCCAGCTAGCCTTCAAACTGCATTTGTTATACAAATGCAAAGTACATCAATGTTTCTTCAGTCTATCTCTGGGTTTTGTTTCTGAATTAAGCAATAGATCTTCAAGCAATCTAATTTCCCTAAGTGGTGGCTCTAGTAACCTCTTTAGATCACCCCTGTGTTTTACATACACTGACCATTACTTACTCGGCCTAAATCCCTGAACTGAATTGCAAACTGTGAGTGAAAACTTGTTTAAAGTCTCACACTGGTACTATCGTACACTGCCTTCAAGGTGAACTGTATGTGTCACAGTTCCCGAGTGTAGTAGGTGCGATGCATACTGGTTTCACTGTGTAATAGGTGCGATGGTCGGGGAGGGTTAACTTTACCCTAAAGCTGTGGTTTTTTCTCACTGTTTTCAGTCCTATTCAAGAGTTTTGTTGTCTGTAGTTAGTCTATTTCTGTGAAAACCCCCTTCTCTTGCATTATTCCGCCTCCTTAGTGCAAAGAATTGTAAGTATTTTTTATGTATTGTGCATCATTTTCAGTTCTCTTTTGCAAAAAATAGCATAGTCGAACTGTCGTTTCTAGATCTGAAAGTGTCATAGCTGTCATTTTCAGTTTTAGAAGAAAATCCCATTGTTCTTGATAGTTGATTATACAGTTACTATTGCATATGATTTGAATTAGTGGTTTTTAAAGTGTCGAAAAGAAATTTTCATTTCAAAATTGCAAAGTGTCTCTCTTGCCTTCACTTCATTTTGAAAAAGAAATTTGTTGAGTATTGTCGCTTGAAAAGTAATTCATATTTTCACATAGCTTTCTTATCAATCATTCATACATTAAGAAGGCTGAAAACAAATACATGCATGTGCATTTGCATTTCAACAACTTGGTTTGATTTAGGACTGTGCATTCAGTGTGTGCTCTGTGCTCTTTGTAGAAAGATTCTTAACTTTCTCTCCTTAGTAGCTAGGATTTTCATTGCCGAAACAAGATTAAACTTTTGTTTATCATCTTAGACTGCATTTTAGGAATTATATACACATCAAATGGTGAACCTGAAAGGCAAATTGTTAAGCAAGATCAACTTAAAATAAATTTAATGAATCTAACAACGCTTTGGAACTTAATGCACAACATCTATAGGTCTAGGCTAGAGACATATTCCGGCATCGTAAAACTTGGTAACTGTTGTTTTTATTGTTATTTGGGTGGTTCCTCTACTCTGAGATGGAAAGTTCTAGTACGGACTTGTGCTCCCACGTACCATCGAGTATATATTGGGAGACCACAATAGGCTGCATCCTTTATCCTTAGGAAGCCATGTCTGCCGCCCTATTGATCGCAATGCACTGAACATAGCATTTGGGAAGATTGACTGTCGTACTGTAAAAAGTATTATGTAGTTTTGTGATTGATTTGGTAATCCTCTCTGCCTACATCTCCAGAGAATTCCATTTTTCTCCTTTTCATAATCATTAAAAGAAAAGGTCCTCTGAGAACTTGTCACTTCAGGCTCAATTAAAATTGAAGGCGACTAGAGTCATCTTATGTTTTTTCTCCACTCTTTAAAATTGAAAAAACAAGTTGTATCAAAGTGCCTAAAATTTATTTTAATCGGAATAACATCACAAATTCCCCCCGTTAGTCTTTAGGTTGAGAAAATGGAGTTTACCAACCAAGGATTTCCCCTTGGACGAAATCCTAGTCCCTTCTCCTCTTGGGGAGATGTTGCTGCACCCCATATGACCACTTTGTCACTTCTAGAATTGACAATTGGTTTGCATGTCTAGCTCTTCTCTACCTCTGTTGTTCAGAATCTCGTAATTCCTAAACAGTCAAATCGATAACTAGATGACACTAGAGTTGCCTCCCAACCTTCTACTTCATCTGATTCTCCCTCTCCTCCTTCCTCTTCACTTGATAAAGTCGATAAAGCTAAAAATCAAGTAACTGAGAAGAGGAAGAAGTAGAAAGAGAAAAAGGAAAAGAAGAAAAAGGAACCAAAATCGAAACGGGGCAACCAAGCTTCATCTAGTGAAAATCCTCACACTGCACCATCGAAACCTAAATTTCCTTGTGTCATCTGCAATGGAGACCACTATCACCGAGATTGTCCCCGCATCCCCTGGATCTTAAGGGACTGGTCTCCTCATTTGCACAATCCGATGGCATCAACCTCTGATGATCATGTTGAATGCACACCATCAATCAGTGAAAGCGAAGCACATGGACATAAAAGGAATCCCAAATTTCCTTGTAAGTTATGTGAAGGCAATCATGCCATCCATCGTTGTCCCTTCCTTGATGAAGCTAAAAGAGTTTTAGATTATTGTCCGGTTTCACCGCTACGGCTTCCTCCTGGATATAAAAAATTCTTGCCAAGTCCTCGCCTGGTTGAAAACCTGACTGGACCATCATTACAGTCGGTCGAAGCGTTTATCATTGAAAATGAACCCTCTAAATCCATACCAAATGAAAGTCAAAAGGTCAAGACGACAGTTGACCCGGTATTACCTTCAGAGTGTTCATCTTTGAATGATACCGTCATTGAAGAGAAAGAGAATGACACCGCTCAAATTCTTTTCATCAACACAGACTCTGATGAACTTGGGGGTAGTCCTGCCATTCCTTTATTGCAGGAAGGAAGTTCATCAGAGTCATATCCGATCGTCTATTCGGTCCCACCACCAAGAAACCTAGTCGGTTCCTTCGACTAGAATCTACTAGGTAGACCCCGTTTACTAGCTAGTGTACCATTCAGAATCATTGTACAAGCTTACAGAATGGTTATGGTTGGTACCATCATCGATGAAGGTGCTTCTGTGAGTATCCTTTCCTCAACTTCTCGGAAAGCGCTTGGTTCGCCATCACTTTTGCTTGAAATGAGAAATCTGACAGGCTTCGACAAAGGAACCAGTCGACCTTTAGGGATCCTTCCAAATGTTCCCATTACTTTGAGAAGGAAAACCATTCACATGAACGTGATGATAGTTCAAGGACCCTTGGATTATAATCTACTCCTTGGATGTGACTATATTTATTGCATGGGAGCCATCGTCTCCTCACTCTTTAGAGTAATGTGTTTTCCGCATGAAGGCAGGATGGTCAAGCTTGTAGAAAAAATGTCATTCCCCAGTTCACACATTGTAAATAGTGAAATTGCATCCCTAAATGGTCTTTTCATGCGAGGAATGTCTCATCGATCTCCATTCTGTCCACTTGATGAGCACGAGTAATTTAGGAGGATGTGACTGAAACCTAGGGGGCATGCACCCTGGTCTTTTTTGGTAGGAAAACCTTGGTTATAGAGTAGATTTCCATGAGGGATATATGACTACTTTGACGAACCCATCCTTATAGGAAAATGGGATCAGGCTGGAATAAGATACCTTCGTTAAAGTTATGTGGGTGGAGTATCTCTACGCCACTCCCCTTTGTCTATTTCGGTAGACATCGCCAAGGGAGCTTTCTGTCTGCTATGCAGATGAAACTTTCATGGTAACCTGGGAATTTTTCCCTATACCTAGGGGCATGCAAACCTTTCTGCATGCAAGTGAAGAGCGGCTATTTATTTTTTAAATTTGTAGGACCTCTAATCCTTTAAACCCGTAAGGCTAGTCGTTTCCTAACTTGCATAAAGAAAGGATCTGAGGAAAAGCTTGAGAGATGTAATCCCCTTCTAAATAGCATCTTGAATGAGACTGTCATGCGGAAAGAGTTATGTTTGCGGACAAACCTAACCTCCCTAGGAGTCTAAGACTCTCTAGTGACAAACAAACCAAACAAGAGCAATCCTTCTCTAAACACACATTATTCTATGAGAGATAAGTGTTTTTCGATCTTACCTTAGGTCCAACACTTGTTGTAGCAGTTCAGCCTTGCTGATCCAGATGAGCTCCTCCTTCACTTTAAGACCTACATACACTAACAAAGCAAACGATTACATAACACCTGAATATTCATCATAAAACAAAGCATATCATCACATAGACCAAGGAATACATGAAATAATTCACTAACAAATCATTGAGAAGAATGGACTTATTTGTATTAATAATCAAAGGAACCATTACAACCTGAGCCTTGGTGTTGTGCAAGCTCCTCCCAGGGTCCAGCAAGAGATTTCCTCTACTTTGACAAGCTCACCCACTCCCAATATGGCAACAAGGAAGGATAGTGATCTATCCTCACAAGTCAACAATGGAAGTCCTAATTCCAGCAGCATTTACCCTTTAGAATGTTCAGCTTTCAACCTCCCCTCCCATGGCCCAAGGCCTGTATTTATAGTATTCTAGAGGAAGTTATTCAGTTCCAACATCAATGGGATACTCCCTCTTTTGGATGGGGTAGCTCCTCTCTTGATGGGATAAGTTCCTCTATCATAGGGATGCATGAACCATCTGGAGGCGCTCAATACACGTCAAACACTCTTCTAGAAGGATCTAGAAGTGACCACAAGTAACTTTTTAAAGATGAAACTCGCGCCTTTTGACCTTTACAGGGGTACGCACCCAACCTTTAGCTTATAGAGCGTACAAGTACGTAGGTCTAGTGTATTTGGAGTGCGTACACGCAGGGAAGGTAGAGAGAACCTGCGTAACCAGAGATAAACATGTTTTCAAGTGACTTTCTCTCTCTTTGAAGTTTTGACATGAAGAGCAGAGGTATGGGGCTTGACAAAGAGGACAATGTGGCTATTGATGAGGCCACATAGACTGCAGATAGTCAAGGTGACAATTTTCAGTGTAACAGGAGCAATACCATACCACGTGGGTTCATATTGGAGGATATATATTGAGGTAAAAATGGCATAATATATTGAGCATATATTAGGGGGTAAAGGGTTTTTATATTGGAAGGTATAAAAAATGGAGCTCAAATTTAATGAAAAAATATAAAGGGGTGTAAAAATGTTAATGAAAAAATGGATACCTATAATATCTAGTGAAAGTAGGGGTTTTTTAAATTTGGAAGGTGTATTGGTTTTGTATTGGTAGGGGGTTAAATAATCTAATTTTTAAAAGTTTTCCAATATGTAGCCAAATTAGGGATATTGTTTAGTATGCAACGAACGCACGTGATATGTCAAAGGCTCATTGAGTGAAGCCCCCATGAGGTGCACCCTCTTATACTGAAACATATTCTGTTGTGGTAATTATGGTTTCTCCCTTAGCTAATAGACCATCATCCCAAACTCAAAGGTTAACTCCCTCTAAAGCTAAAACATGGCTCACTGATTGCTTCCTTTTTTATAGAAGCAAATCTTTCTGCCATAGCTCCTCCCTCTGAAACATGAGTCCTTCTAATAACTAGAGAAAATATATTGTCATGATCCTCTAACTCTTTCTGGGAGAACCTTCTATTCTCAACTCTTGCTTTGTACTTGTGTATGTTGTCATCTACTACATGCTAGATCTTGTAGATCCATTTTAAATTCATCATTGACTTCTCTTCGGCATAATCAAGGTATACAAAAAAATATTGATAGTCTTACTCCCTCTAAGCTTGAATCTCATCTAGTACAATATCTCTCACAAATCATCGATTCTGGGAGAGTCCTCTTGTCACAAGCTTCACTTCATTCTTCCACTACTACTATCTATTGTCAGAGCCTTGAAAACCTTCAATATTTACCTACAATCCTCACTTGGATGCCACAAAAGAACTATTACAACTCAACAAAAGAAACAAAGACAAGAGGCTAATACTAAAACAATAACAACAATAATATTCAAAGAGGAGATATATAAAGTAATTATCCTTTTGAGGATTGTAATAAATTTCAGCTCCCTCTTGATCTTAGCCTTCTAGCATCCATATTGCAACTTTATCATCTTCCTTGCATGAGTTAGGGTTTCTTCTTTCAATGGAAACGCCATTCTAGGTCTACCTCTATGATTTTATCTACAAACCCTAGGGTTTCATTATCCTTCAAGATTAATCTAAGGTTTGCAAATCCTAATTTTACAATACTCATTTTACACCTTTTGCGTTTATTGGATTTTTTCATAAACAAATGTTCAACATCCATCATGTCAATAAGTAATTATCTAGATAGAAAAATGTCAAGATCAAGGATCTTCCAATGAGATTTCATTATGAAAGATCCACATCATAATTGGTTGTTTCTTCAACATTTCTAGCAATGGTATTCTCACAAATCAGTTAAACATCAGTTTTGACTTTTTCCAACTCAAGACCTTATCTTTCATCGTAGTGGTAGTAATAATAAGGGCACAACAAGTTCTTTAGATCACTCATTTTTCTTGAGAGTACTTTTTGTCTCAAAACTTGAAGGAGGACTCAGCCTTTTCTTCATTATCATATGTCTTCATCACAATGCTCTTTCTTCAAGTAATGGTAGTGATCTTTTTCATTACTTCGAATTTTGATTGTCTAAATAATAGACTCTAGGATTGGACATCCAAATTTTATATTTACAATATAAGTGTTAAAAACAATCGAAATGGGGACACTACTGAGAGGGGGAGTGAATCAGTAGTGTGACCAAATTATATAGCTTTTCACAAATTACACTATTCAACCACTTAATCACTCAAGAATCAACAACATAACTCAATCATGTAAAACATAATGTTATAAACATTTTCATACACATGTGAAATATATATATAAGAAATAAACCTTCCTTTTATTTCTTTAAGACATACAAGCTTCAACTTTCAATTACATCACTGCCCCACAAGCTAATACTTGTAGGTTTATCAGTTATTGTTGAAAAGAACTTCTACCCCTGCTCCTTTATCAGATTTATCTGAAAGGGATTGCTGCCATATTTGTTTATAAGCCACTAATAAAATGGACTATTTCCCCTACTTTTTTATCAGCTACTGCTGAAAATGAAGCTTTCCCCTCCTCGTTTATTAGCTACTATTGAAAGGGACTCTTGCCCCTGGAATGAAAGCTATCACTTGTTGGCCCTGTTGATCCATCTTTCATCTATTTTAAAACTAGAACTAATAGACCACTTTCTTTCATAAAAAAATAAATTTATAATCTCAATCACCTACCACAAACACCATAAACACCTTCAGCAATTCTCTGATTACTTGAAAAATCCCCAAACATACCAACAACATCAACCCTTTGCAATTTTTGATTTCATTATTAAAAACTCCATTCACCAATTCATTCTCTACATTCTGAACACCTTTCATACACCAAAATTGATCTTTGATTCACCCTTGATGCATACTCACATTGTGCATCTCATTGGACCAAAAACCTCTCACTTGGTTGTTCAAATTATAGTTTTAAAGAATTCTAGACTGATATTTTTGGAATTGGAATTTAGTAATCTTTAGCTCTTCCTCATGCACAAATATGTATTATTACTCTTTGTCCTACTTTAATTAAGTCTTTTGAATGTGCTTTCCAAGTTTTCTAATAATCCTCACTTGATCCTTCTTGAAAAACTTAGTTTAACTACTTAAATTTGTTGTTCTAGAGTTTTTATCAGAATTTAACTGGCCTTTTCTATTTTTGGTGAATCTCTAAATTTAGTGTTTCTACTAAATCTTCCTCTAAACACGTCCATGCCACTATAATGTTTCCAACTCGTTCATGATTACTTTTTTAAACTTTAGCACTCCTCTATTATATTTGGCATAACTACCAAATTCCAAAGTTGTCAACCTATTTATGCTTAAAGCATTAAGCTTGCCCTGTAATCGTTTTATTTTCACCCAAATTCCTTTTTCTTTAGCACTCCTCTAAATGAAAAAATTGGGACTATAGACATGGTCATGTTATATATTAAACATAACCCACATTCACTTTGTTTTATCCCAAAGGGCTTTAGATATTCCATATAATAGTCTCAGCCCAAGCAATTTTATATGTAAAAGAATGCATATAACCATCTGTGAGTCCCTTTTAAGATATATCCCCCAAGGCTCAAAAAACACTACAAAACGCCTTTGTGCCCTTGGTCTTTATGCCGCAACAAAACTACGTCCTTGCGCTAAAGGCATGGCCCCCAACTTATTTTCCCCAACTTTATTTCACAAACACCTCTGGTGTCTACCTTCCAAGGTTACCTGTCAAGTGGGTTTGCCTTCCTTCCCGTGCGTTCCAATCAAATGAGCGTCGAGCTCAGTTGTCTTAGACAATTTCCAAATGCATCCAACACCCAGTCAACCCATAGGTTCCTCCTCTACACACCTTAATATTATCGGCCAGTTTCATGTTGACATCATCATCAACTAACTTCACCTTTGGCCAATAAAATGTTGCCACACGTCTTCCAAAGAGGAGAGATAAAAGGGTTCACACCTTTGTGTTTTGCAACTAATTACATTGATAAAAATTATAAGATTCTCAGCCATTTATTTTAAAAATTCTCGGCCTTTACTGATTTGTTGCCACATTTCGTAACCTTGCTCCATCCTTTGCCTTTACCTTTTGTGTGCACCTTTGTCCTTTTGGGCTAGCCTTCACGAGTTTAGTTGTATAGTGGGCCTCCATGCTTTAAAAACTTTGCAAATAACAAAGTTTTCCACTGCGTTTGACTCTGCTTGGAGCTACGTCATCCCATGCTTCCCTTATGTGCAGTGATTAAGGTTCTTCCAGGCTTTCATTTTTGGGCTTACGTGTTGTACAGGCTTATCCTCCGGCCAATAAAAAATGCTTGCCACATGATACTGTTAGAGCCACATCTGCCTGATCTTCCTTTATCGAGTCTTCTAACCATCTCCGCTATGCTTGGGTTTGCGCCAAACTTAAACATACTCCAAAGGTTCTCTAACCACTTTAACTCTACAAATTTGACTTTAGGGGTTCTCACCTTTTAGTAGAAATAACTTTTAATCCATGAGGCCATTCCTAAACTTACATATACCACTGGAAAAAATTTCCAGCGCTATTTCCATTTTAGTGGGTCCCAACTACAATTGAAGTGATCTTCTTAACTGAAAATGGCTTCAAAGTCTCTGCATCATCAACATCTTTGCCTTTATCATTCTTTGAGTTGTTCTTCATTCCTTGCAATCATCTTTGTTGATGCCTTCTTCCTAATCACATTTGCTATGAATGACAACACATTTATAACATTCTCCCCATTTGGAATTGATGGAAACACCTTAATCAAACAGAGTCAACACCATAAAGAAGTAAATAAAAGTGTGATTTTCTCCTTATTTCTCATATTCTCCTTCTTTAGATTTTGCTCCCCCTGTAATGAACTTCTAATCTATTGTATTGTTGTTTCGGAGTACTTCTCATTTCCTTTATGATCTCTAATAAAACTCCTCCTTAGTCTAAAGTTCTTTTCCATCTTTTGTTTGATCAAAAATACTTCTCCCCCTTTGACATCAATGTTAAATACACTAACATGCTCCCCTTGGTAACAATATCCCCCTTTCATGTATATATTCTAGACCTGGAAACTGCATCTTGATATGCTTAAATCTTGTTGGCTACCTTTCTTCCTCTTGAGGAAGATCTAGTGGAGGGAGGCAAGAGGAACTACTCCCAATATTTGCCTTAAATACTCAAACTGATCTCTTGGGAGAGGTTTGGTGAAGATATTAGTGACCTGCTACTTTGTGGGAACATACTCTATCTTGACAACCTAACTTGCAACCTTCTCTCTTAAGAAATGGTACTTCATTGGAATATGTTGTGTTTGAGTGAAAAAACATGATTATTTGACATGTATATGGAACTTGTATTGTCACGGATTATAGGAATAGGTTGATCATAAAACATTTGTACATCCTACAAATTATGCTTCATCCATAAGAGTTGAGTGAAATAAGAATGTGTTGCTATTTATTCTACTTCAGCAGTATATAAAGAGATTGAAGCATGCTTCTTGCTCAACCATGATACTAGACTTTCTCCAAGAAAGAAAGCATTTCCACTTGTGCTCTTTCGATCATCTACATCACATGCCCAATTAGAATTAATAAAAATAGTTAAAGAAAAATATTTACCTCTTGGGTACCAAAGGCCATAGTCCATCATGGCTCTTAAATGTCTGAGAATCCTCTTGGCTACTAAAAGTTGGCTTTGTCTGGAGGTTGCTTGAAATATTCCAATGATACCAACTGCATCCATAATGTTTGTTCTTGATGTTGTTAAATATAAGAGGCTACCAATAATAAGCATGTATAAAGTCTGGTCCACTTCTGGTGATTCATCAATCTTGTTAATCTTGCAACCTGTAACCATTGGGGTGCTTAGCAAAGAACACTCTTCAATGCCAAATTTCTTTAATACTTTTTTGAGATACTTTCTTAGTGAGATAAAAAATTCCTTTAGAAGTTTTTTCAATTTGTAAGCCAAGGAAATAAGAAAGCTCTCCAAGCATAGACATCTTAAACTCAACCTTCATATCAATTGCAAATTGGCATGTTAGTGAATCTAAATCACTGGAAAATATAATCTAATCAACATAGACAACCACCACAATTAGTTTTTGATCATTATATTTAACATATGGATTACTATCAGTTGTGCCTCTTTTGAAACCACACTTGATCAAGTAATTGTCCAACTTGAAATACCAAGCCCGTAGGGCTTGCATGAGATCATGAAAGGTCTTCTTTAGTTTGCAACATTAATCTGGTTAATCTAATAGCTGAAAAACATCTGGTTTCTCTATGTAAGCTTCTTCCTGCAACTTTCCATTTAGAAAATAAAATTTGACATCCATTCAATATAATTTAAATTTCTTGAAACAATAAAACACCAAAAACATTCTTATAGCCTCTAATCGAGCAATGGGAGTGAAAGTTTCATCAAAGTCTATACCTTCGATTTGTGCATAACCCTTGCACACCAATCGTGCCTTGTTCCTTGCCACTTCACCTCGCTCATTCCATTTATTCCTGAAGACCCACTTAGTGCCTATGACATTATTGTTTGTTGGTCTAGGAATAAGATCCCGTGTTTGATTTTTCTCGATCTAGTCAAGCTCTTCATGCATAGCTTTTAACTAGTTATCATCCTAGTTGTCCTATGCAACCTCATTTGGTTCCAACATGGAAAATAGACTCGCTATATGAGCTTGAGTAGCGGGAATTAGCATCTTCCTTCTTGTCGATACACCTATGTTTAAATCACTAACAATTTGATCAGTTGGATGGTGTTTTTGCACGTGCCTTGAAGGGTTTTTGGCATGAGGACTCAGGGGATCTTCATTGTCTTCATCTGAAAATGGTTCATCAACCTTCTCATCATTGTTGACTAGATTACTGGAATTGGTATTTATTAGTACACCATACATCACTAGCCCCAGCAGTGGGACATTGGAGCCATTCCTCGTTGCTCAAAGAACAAACTATAGACTCTCAAGGATATGTGGGAGGAGCCAAGGTTAAAATTCCTTTGCTCATACAATGAGGGGGTATGTATAGCCAAGGGGGGTAACTAACCCTTGTGACTCTTTGAATTCCCTCATGATTTTTTGATTTTCTATGACATTTCGACTTTACATGACTCTTCAACTTCATATGTGGGTTTCTTGGACTTCCAGTTTACATTAAATTGATTACAACTAGTATGGCCCATAGTAGTGATGTGGTCGAGACAACTCATGACACAACTCGACATGACACTACTGAAATGTACTGGCTGACTGTGGTGTCTATCTCAAGTTGTTGTGTTGCTGAGTGATGGTATGCTCTAGGTGTAACATGTCTTCACCTCTACATGGCAAAGTGTGTGGGGTCTTTGATGGTCTTGGTTTTTTCTTGATGGTGCATGTGTATGTGTCCCTTTCACTCATTGCTCGATGTTCTTCATGCATTCATTCAACTACAAGCAAGTCTTCTAGCATGTGCCTCTTCTTCATCTCGTTTATCATTGCACCATGTTTCATCAATGTACCTGTTCCTGCAATCACTCATGACGAGATGACATCAAATCCAGAAATCTCCTAGTCTAACATGTTGCATTGTTTTTCGCTTCGGTGCAGGTGACCGGGAGAGGGACAAGGCGTTCAGACTGCGTAGAGCACAGTGCAGGTCGGGATGCGAGGCTCCAAATCACTGTCATTAAAAACTGTGCAAATGTTATTGGGAGGCAGATTTGCGCAATCCGGGACAATAGTGAAAGCTGCGAGGTAAAACCCAGCTAGGAGGCAGAATTATGAAGTTTCCAGGAGGAAGACCAGGCAAGGTGTTAGGGAACTGTTGGGACAATCTGCGCAATTTTCAAGGGGAGAGCTTAGCAAGTCATCCAACTGGGATCTACGCAGTTCCCTTGGGGAAGATAGAGCGAGTAGCAGGAGGCACTGGCAGGAAAATCTACACAGTTTTCCAAAGGAGGAAAGGATCAGGTTGTTGGTCAACATTGCACAATTATGGGAGACACTCTGGGACAGGGAGCGGAGTTCCCAGACATAACTACACAATTTCTCTATTGAGTGCAGAGTGGGGCAGCAGGGCAGGTGAAAGTCAAAATTGTGCAATTTTCTGAGGGTGAGCAAAGCAAGCCAACAAGGGAGCCTTCCTGTCAGATCTGCATAGTTTCCTGAGATAGTGCAATGACATTCAGTAGAGGCATGTCCCACATGTCTATGCAGTTTTTGTAGGTAGTGCAAGGTAGGTAGGTTGGACAAATTCTATGCAGTTCTAGAGATCGGTGCAACCCTAGGTCATAGCTCAAGTCATTTTTTAAAGTTGACCAGAGGGAGGCTTGATGGTTGATCTTGCGAGAAGCACATACTGGATCTAGTACTGGGACAACTTTTGTGCAATTATCAGAGACCGTCAGTTGGCTCATTTCTGACATTGCGCAGTTCAGGTTGCTCGGAGGATAGCCTCAAGCTCTACGCAGTTGTGGGCAATAGTGCAAGGTCACTGAGATCGGGGTTTGATTGAAGGAGGGTTGTCTGGTCGATAAATTTTCAAGAAAAATGACTAAGTGTGAAAGCAATTGAGATTGTGCATACATGGCATTGTGATCACACAATTAGCATGACTAACACCTCAAACCAACAAGACGAACATGTGCCTAGTGAGGCTGACTCAAGGGTTAAGAGCGACAAGTGTGACACATGAGATATGTCTTCGAACGACTTGTGACATCACTTGCATGACAGTGTTTACACCTTTTTGTGTGAGTTCAACCGATGTCAACAGAGCAAAAACAACTCATGCACACAAAGACAAACCTGCAAAATTGCCAAAACAAACTCACAAGCATGACATAGAAATCAACATGCCAAAATACGATTGATGACCAATCAAGAAAAAAGGGTGTGAAGACTCAGCAAGATCTCATAGGATGAGCCTGAGTGTTTGAAACCATCAAGGGGAAAAGCCAAGGAAGGCTCTGAAATTTGGATGCAGGCCAAAATTTTGGAGGGTTTTGCAGCTGCTACAACGCTTGGTGACACACTGGTTCAATACCAGCTTCTCTATTTCGATTCATTTACAGCACAAGGCCTTGGCCTTTCAAGGAGTAGTGATTCGTTGTGTAGGTTACTTTGGCCTCCCCACTTGCCCCATGGACAGATATGGTTCACCTTGTATAAACACGGTCAAATTTTCAGCTAGATTATAGTGTTTCAAAATATTGAAGGGTATTTTGGTTCGCAAGCTTAATATTTGCATAGTATAAGTTTTCATCTCTGGTGTTTCTCCACTGCCAGCAGGCCAGGATAGTACCCCGGCAGATTCATGCAGGAACACAAGCATTTCTCCACTACTAGTGAGCCTGGACAGTACCCCATTGGAGTTTTTCTGCTTCACCTCTTTGCGCAGGAAGCATTTCTCTTCTTTCGCCTTTGTATTTTATTTTTTTAAAGGAGGATTGTGCTCAGGAACTTATTTATTTTTGGGGCGAAATGACTTATTGAGACCACAAGAGGTTGTTCCTTCAAAGAAGCATGTAAGACCTCTGATTTAGGTTTGCTCATTTAGATTTTTCCCTTTCTCTATTTCTACTAATTGGATTAAGCTTGAACACACAGAGCAGAAGACTAAGTACGAGCATTGGGTTTCCTATTTTGGGCAGTGTTTCATGGTTTGACCAGAGATTAATTTACACACAGATCGTATTTTCCATCCAAGCTTCATCAGTTGAAAGTTACAACCAAGCACAGAGAAGACAGACACAGGACTAGCTAAGTGCTTCAGTTTTACAAGAATCTTTAAATTCAGCCACATACTTATTCAAAAGCCAGAACACAAAATAGGACAACACTTATTTACAAAATAAAATGACAAGACAATCAAACAAAGCAAAGTGAAGTAAAGTGAAAAAAACAAAGTAAAATAGCAGAACAAAAAGAAGCATGCTATGTACATAGGCGGGGTGTGGCTCCAGATCATTGAAAATAACACTTTAAATCTTGGCCATTGACAAGAAGGTTGTCAATCCTCCCATGAAGTGACTGAAAGTGATATGTATGTTGGAAATTTTTTTCATGAACCGTGTACGGACCAATCCACAGGGACTAGAACTTCATAAGTTTTCTTTTGTCTTCATGGTGTTTATCCCACTTCAATACTAAGTCACCCACAATGAAGCTAGCATTCCCTGTAGACTTTTGATCGAACCATCTCTTGATACGGTTCTAGTGGAGTGAGAATTTTTCTTTTGCTTTCATTTGTTCTTCCTATAACTTGTATAATATGTCATCCTATGTTGAACCAATAGACATGGCTTGCCTCAGGATTCTTGAGATAACTGCAAAGCAGGCAAGTAGATGTTGGGTGGAAGGATGGCTTCTCTTCCATATACAAGGAAGTGTGTTTAGAGAGGGCTTGGGTGTAACTCGGTAAACCCAAAGTGAATTCACGAGAGTGGAATGCTAGTTTTGTTGCTCGGAGTAAATGGTATTTTTTATGATGTGAATGAGATTCTTGTTTGTAGATTCGGCAAGACCATTTCCCTGTGGGTTGTAGTTAGCTTAATGTTTAGGCACAATTCCATATTGCAATGCAAAATCATAGAGTTTCAATGAAGAGAAGTAAGTTTCAATGTAAAAAACAAGTGATACAGGAATGCCAAACCTTGAAATGATGTTCTGTTGAAGGAAGTTGATGACTTCTTGGTCATTCACTTGTTTGAGCATAACTGCTTATGTCCACCACGTTAAGTAATCTGTAGAAGTCAAAATGTAGTGGTGTTTCTTTGATGAATGCAGGAATATTTCCCCAATCACATATACGCCTCATTGTTGGAATGGTTCTTCCATTTCAACAGGCTGTAGCAGGGTTGCTGACCTTCGAGTTTTGTTGGCGCATCGTTGACAGATTGGGCACTTGTGGGCATAAGCGTGTGCACCTTTAAAAAATGTGGGCTAGTATAAACTGTCTCTCATGACTTTGTGCACAGTTGTATTACCCACGAAGTGACCTCTGTCTGGTCTGTCATGCATTTCATGTAATACTCTCTCTGAATCTTGTGCATCCAGGCACCTGAGAAAAATTCCATTTTCGTTCCTTCTGTAAGTACTATGTGCACCAACTGATAAGATAAGGCTTTGAGTCGAAGTTCCCTCTTCTTTTGCATGGAAAAGTGAGAGGGAAGGTGCCATACTCATGATAAAGCTTCACTTCTTCGTACCAAGATTTTTCGTGCAAAGTGGGTGATGCTTGCTCTACATTATACATGTCAATTTCTTGCTCCAACCTAACAAGCTCTTCTTCTTCCTCTTGCACGTGTGTTGCTTTTGCTACAAGTCTGTAGAGACCATGACCCTTGATAGTGTGAACTGGCTTTATATCAAGATCATACTCTTGGAGTCCTATCATCCAGTTCTCACATCTTTCACCAAGCTCTTGTTGAGCAAGAAGAGATCTGTCTGTTGGGTGCGGCACAAAGACTATGCAATGATTTTTCAGCAGGAAAGGACTGAAGTGTTTCACCACCTTTTATATAGCATATGCATGTTTAGCCATGTTGAGATAGTTCAGCTTGGGTCCCTACATGCTCGCACTCATGAAGGAGATGGGATGTTCATTATTTAGCTCATCCTTATGTGTGAGCATTGCAACGAGTGAATTGTCGAAAGCAAAAGTATAAAGTAAGAAATATTTGTTGAAATTTGGGTTGTACAACATAGGTGCATCTGCTATTGTTTGCTTGATATGGGTAAACACATCCTTTTCCTTCTTCCCCCAGTTATAGATTGCATCCTTCTTGATCATGTCTTGGATATGTTTAACAATATGTGCATAATCTAAGATGAACTTCCGAAGGAAGTCGATATTCCCCAAGAACGACTGCATAGCTTTCTTGTTGACTGGGTGAGGAATAGGTGTGATAGTCTAAACTATGTATGGATCAACCTTTATCCCATTGTTGGCAATGATATTCCCGAGGAGGTTCCCTCAAACACAACAAATATGCTCTTCTTGGGATTCAAGGATATCCCGTAATTCTGACATCGCTCAAAGATATTCTTAAGATGGCGCAGGTGATCTAACCACTTTCTGGAAAAGAATGTCATGTTGTCAAGGTAGACCACCATGCTCTATCCAATGATCCCACGGAAGGCAATGTCCATAGCACGCTAAAAGGTTGCGTTTGCATTTACCATCCCAAATGGCATTCTTTAGTAAGAGAACGTACCCCACTTGGTACGGAATGTAGTTTTAAGTCTATCAGGTTCTAATACCAGAACCTATTTATATCCAGAAAATCCGTCAAGGAGAGAGAACATTCCTGCTCCAGATAATATCTACAATATGTGCTCCACGGACGGCATAGGGTAGTTGTCTTTGTCCGAGGCCCAATTGTGATTTCAGAAATCTATGCATAGGTAGATCTCCCTATACTTCTTCCTTACATGAACTAAGTTGAAACCCAAGTAGAATGATGAATCTTGTAAATGATCTCAGCATCCAACAACCTAGTCAATTATTTCTGTATGAAGGGTTCAAGTGACGGATGAACTTTTGTGAGCTTTTGTTGAAATGGCTTGACCCCTTCTCTAATCGGAATGACGTGTTGGATTATTCACATGTCATATGTTTTCAAGTCATTGCATGTCCATGCAAATACATCATGGTACTGTCTAAACAAGTGAACATAGGCTTTCCATTCTTCCGGTGTGCAACACATACTGAGATTTACGAACTTCAGATCTCTTTCTATCCCCAGGTTAATATGTCCGTGAATCAGTGTAGAATTGTGGGTTTTGGTGTTCCTAAGCCCTTTGAAGCAGTTTTGCAAGTCATATAGCTTCTCGAGTGAAACCACACCCTTGGGGATGGGTTTTCCTTTGTTGTCATCGGTTGTGTCTTGTAGAGACTTCTCGTGCACATCCTCATCTATCGTTGTGTCTTTGAAGACATGAGTTTTGGCCATGAAATGCGGTATTTGTTCATCATCATCAAAAACATACAAATTAGTGATGTTGTTAGGAATAGATGGTTTATACAAAATTTCAACAGTAAATCTATCCATAAGCAGTATCATCCTAACAGCTGCATTTGCCAGGGCATCTGCAACTACATTGCACATTCTCGATACATATATGATATTAAAAGCTTGGAAATTAAAGATAATTTTCCATACCTCTTATTGGTAACTCCTAAGACGAGGTGAGACACAGTGTATGGTGTTACGTACCTGTAGTACCACAATCTCTGAATCACCTACCACTTTCAACATAGCAACATTGAGGTTGAGGGCTTTAGGTAAACCCACGATGAGTGCTTCATATTCAGCAGTATTGTTCATGCACTCAAAATCCAAGCAGCTTGAGACTAAGAGTTTTATTTTCCTTGGGTCGATCAAAGCACACCTAGCTCTAGAGCCATCATGTGTTTTGGATCCATCAAAATATAAGGTCCACAAGTCCTTTGTACAAGGACCGCTTGTCACACTAGTATTGTTAACATTATTGCTACTATTGTGACAAAGTATTGTACAAGTTTCATTTTCACCAGTTGGGCAAGGAAGAAGACCCAACTATGTATCTAGTGGGGTGGGGCTTGGCTGTGCAAGAAAACACCCCAGTTGTGTTTCCAAAAAGAAATTTTCAAACAGATGTTCTGCGAAATCCAATGGTTCATTCTGACCATTCAAGGGAGTAACGTTGTGTTTCATGTATCTCTCCGACAACACCTAAATTTGGTTGCTTCTGCCTTGGTATGGAAGCCATAAGTGTGACCAGTTTGTAGCAAAATATCCTTGCAACTTGTTGGACCAGTATCTATTGAGAAATAAGCCATATGCTTTCGGGATGTCCATGATCACAATGTTGATGCACTGGTGAACTCGTCCGTCGAATGATAACTAGATGATCACATCCCGGAGTTCACCAATGCTTGGTACACATGTTCGGTCAAGCTGGATGATCTACATAGATGCACTACTCCATTGTGCATTGATTGTTTAGAAATGTAGAGTGGCATGACATTGACAGATGCGTCAGAGTCAACCAAAGAGTTGTGGACATTGAAGTTGAATATTTTGAATGATAACAAAAATGGTGGGAAGGTCGAGTTCACTTCTTCCATGTGAAATGCATTGAGTACATATGTGAATGATTTGGGAGACTTACTTGGTCCCTTGCTAGAAGAAGCAACGTTATCTATGAATGTTTTCCCCAGTGTGCGCAAAAGAGTATCTCGCTGACCCATGAGCTTGGTAAGCTCGTACATAGAGATTTTCGCGGGTTTTCTTCGTGTCTTCAACAATATGTAATCCAAAGTGTGAAGACTCACTGAGTTGTCCAGGGAAAGACTTGTGCTTGTACTATCTAGTGGAGTGTTTTGAAGTTTGTTGCCCATGGATGTATCTTTCATTGTAGCTATCTTCCCAAACTTTATTTTTTTTTGCTATGTTGAGGATGCCAGTGGATCAACTTTTCTGAGCATTTGTTTGAATTTCTCATTCGTTATATCAATTACAACAGGATCCCCTTGATTTCTCAAGTTTTATATGTTGTTCTGTTTTGGGTGCTCCTTCTCGGTGGTTGTTTTCTTCTGGGCAACATTAAGACATTGATACATGTTAACCACATGCCTATAACTTGGAGCTTCATCATATGTAGCATCTTCTTCATCATATTCATTTTCCGGCTGAACCTTCTCACTGGCGTTAAAATGATCATTCATCCTTGAAGCCATGGTACCCATAATTCGGTTCCAATCTGGACAGGTCTTCTCTGAATATCTTGCTTGGTAGAACCCACAGAAGTTATCCTTCACAATCAGGTCTATTTGGAACACAAAATTTAAACTTTGCGCAGATTTAGTCGGGTGGCTATTGCTGCTACATGATGTCACATTCCTCTTGCACACAAAACCGGGAGGTATGTTGCTTATTTTTGTCTCAGTTTTCTATTGCTTGAGTGTTGCTAGTTCATTTGTCAAGGACTTGAGGAGACCATTAAGGGTCTCGAATTCACTTGTTTCTTTTTCCTTTACCTTACTCATAGCAGTCTGAGACCTCTTGCCCGTGTCTTTGGATTCCTTAGCCGGTTCATCATTTACAATAACTCAATTTGCACGCAGGCATTAGGGGAATTTTGAGGTCTAAAATGGGCTTCCTAAGAAAAATGTACAACAAAAATAAACTTTATAAGAACCAATAGGATTCAAGATGATGATGTCAATCGTTGGGGATGATTCACCATTTTTGGAGTTAAAAAGTAAAAATATTAAAAAATAATAAATAATAAAACTATTTTTTCAACTCATATTTTCAACTTATCTCCCTAAATTTTTACTCAAATTTTGAGCGGGAATACTCGTTGGATGAAAAATTTAATTCCTCATCTAGGGAGTAGCCATGTTGCATACTTTCGATGGACCCTGTGACACGAAAAATGAGAAATACATGAAAAAAATGTTATTGCAATCACATTTTTCAAGTATTTATCATTTTTCGTGTAATAAGGTTCATCAAAAGTATGCAACATGAGTACTCGTTAGATGAGGAATCAAATTTTTCATCCAAGTGTTTCTGCTCGAAATTTGAGTAAACCCATAGGGAGATAAGTTGAAAAAAATAGTTTTTTCTTTTTTCCCTCTAAAATTTGATGATGTAATCTAATCTTATTTTATTATTTCCTCTATTATTTTATAATTTTCTAAGGAGGCCCATCTTAGACCTCAAAATTCCCTAAATGTATTTCTCCATCTCAATTGCTTCTTGGCAATTTTCTCAAAGTGTTGGTTTTGCATCTCGCTTGATGAACTACGCAATGTTGGTCGGCAGTGCAGACGTGTAGTAGTCGATTGTGATGGAGTCATGAGGTTTAGTGTCTACAATGAACTTGTTCAAAATATGGTTAAACCTATGGTTAAATTCTTTCACTTTTTCTTTCTTCTTCGTCTTAAGACTACCCAATTCTTTCAAAAACATGGTGGGGGTTTTGTCATCAGCAAATTTCTCAAGGAAAATTCTCTTGAACATCCCCCAATTCTTAATGGAGTTGACAGGAAGGTTGTGGTACCCTACAGCTGCTCTTCCATCCAAGGTACATGGAAACAATCTACATGCAACATCATCATAGTGTACCTCGAGTGTCTATAGATGTAGGTAGAATGTGTCGAAATGGTCTTCTGCCTTCAATTCTTTGTCAAGGTCATACTTCATTAACAACTTCTCTGCATGCCTTGGCATCTTGTACAAGGCACCCGAGAGTGTCAATGGGCCCTGTGTCATCCATTCCATATTTTTATCAGCCACATTGTCTTCTTCTTCTTAATCAGACGGTTCAACCTTTGAATTTGTTAGTTCGTCTCTGCCTCTGCCTCCTTCGTTGCCTTCCCCTCCGCCGAAACCTGAGCCCAAAGGTATGTTGTTAACTTCTTCTCCTTGTATGAAAATAGTAGCTTCCTCTTTGTTCTCAACAGCTTCTTCCAGCTCTTTAAGGGTGGTGAGGATTACTTCTTCAATAGATGAGACTACCACTCCTGTGGGTGTAGTATTTTGCTTCCTTTGTGTAGAGGGAATATTATGTACTCCTGGGATCCGTCCAGTAGCTTTTGAAAACTAACGGGTGATGGGACGGAAAGAGCGAAGGTGATTATATGAAATTTCTTGTTCAGGCCTAGGAGGTGATGAGTAACCAACTCAAAGTTGCGCATAGGAGAGAGGGTGTTCGTGTTACTGCCTTGACCAGATGATGGATACGTGGGGTTGAGAGGACATTCAGCCATAAAATACTGGCGTCCCTCCTTCTAACACCGGAAATATTGACGATGTTGGACCCGCCAACATTCAAGGGATCTCCCCGGTATGAAGTCGCAACTATACCTCACATCGTTTGGTGTAGGAGTCCTATCCGGTACGATGGCCTAGTTTCCATTATCTTAAAGATTTTCCTCAGCTCTTGTTCTTCAGCGTATGAGAGTATTATGCTTGTAACTTCAAGAAATCGAGGTGAGTATGCCTAGTGAGTGTGTAATGTAACCTTGTGTCTAGGTTCTCTTATGGTAAAAGGGGAAAGTGAATTCAGCCTCTTGACAAGACGGAATAGTCCCAACCCAGGAAGAAAAACGCACGAATAACAGCAAGGGTTTGTCTAGCATCCAACGTAATAGTCCACGGCGGAAGCGACAGTCGTGAAAATCAAATTTCAAGGGAAAACGCGTACACCGTCTAGTGGATTAGTCCACACAGGGGTGACGGTCGTTAAAACCAGGAAAACACAAAGATGGTATGTCTAATGTCTAGCGGAGTAATCGACATGGACAGGACAGTAGTGATAAATAACACAACGCATCTTCAACAATATAAGTATTAAAATAATCGAAGTAGTTCAACTATATTAGTACAATTTAAGCAAACATGCATTACAAACGTTTAAGGAATAGTCTTACAAATGGATACAAAACATGTGTGAAAGCGTGATGGCCTGAGATAGGCTTCTGAATTAAGAAAAATTTCCAAGACACATATGTACACCATACATCACTAGCCCTAGTAGTGGGACATTGGAGCCACTCCTCGCTCCTCAAAGAATAGACTACAGACTCTCAAGGCTATGGGGGAGGAGCCAAGGTGAAAATTCCTTTGCTCATAAAATGAGGGGGTATGTATAGAAAAGGGGGGGTAACTGACCCTTGTGACTCATTGACTTCCCTCATGACTATTTGACTTCCTATGACTTTTCAACTTTACATGACTCTTCAACTTCATATGTGGATCTCTTGGACTTCCACTTTGCATTACATTGATTACAACAAGCTTCGACTTCCTTCATGACTATTTGACTTCCTATGACTTTTCTACTTTACATGACTCTTCAACTTCGTATGTGGGTCTCTTGGACTTCCACTTTACATTACATTGATTACAACAAGTATTGCCCATAGTAGTGATGTGGCTGAGACAAATCATGGCACAACTCTTGGAAAATTTTAGGGGCGAATTTTAGCCCTTGGGCTAAATTAAGGGGTTTTATATTTATATTGGGAAAATATTTTGTATCATAGTACATTGTTACAAATTGCCTCAAATTTTTTTATAGAAAAAATTAGGTATGGAGGTTAGGCCACCTTATTTTAAGGGAGAGGTTAAAAAAAGTAAATTTAGCCCTTGAAATTAGGAGTTACAATCTTCCATTGGCCCTCATTTTCAAGAAAATGTATTTATGATAGTTATAAATAAAAATATAAATACAGTGGAGGTATGGTAAATAAATAAAAGTTTTTTTTATACTTACTCCAAAGGTATGGTAAATAAATAAAAATACAAATAAACTAGAGATATGGTAAATAAATAAAACCTCTTTTTATATTTAGTCCATAACCCTCTTTCTATTTAAAAAGGCTCAAAAACGAGGTTTCATTTAAGTGAATCCTATGGGCCAAATACCATATTTATAAAAGAGGTATGGTAAATTAATAAAAATATAAATAAACGAGAGGTATCGTAAATTAATAAAACATTTTTTTATATTTACTCCATATGTCACCTTATATTTATGAGCACGCAAGCGTGTAAATAAATAAATATATAAATAAAGTGGAGGTATGGTAAATAAATAAAACCTCTTTTTATACTTCAAAGGTATAGTAAATAAATATAAATATAAATAAACTATAGGTATGGTAAATAAATAAAACCTCTTTCTATATTTAGTCCATAACCCTCTTTCTATTTAAGAAGGCTCAAAAAAGAGGTTTTGTTTAATTGAATCCTATGGGCCAATACCATAATTATAAAAGAAGGTATGGTAAATTAATAAAATATAAATAAACAGAGAGATATGGTAATAATAAAACATTTTTTATATTTACCCATAACCACCTTATATTTACGAACACTCAAAAATGTGTTTAATTTAGGTGAAGCCTATGGCCAAATACATGGAACAATTATTATTAATACCAGCAAAAAACATTATAACCCCAAATATTAGTATTAATAAAAATAAAGATGGCACATGGTATTGACCCATGGTATTCACATGGAATGCGGCCTATTTAAAGAGGGGAATTAAACTAGCATAGATCCATGGGGAATTAAAACAGCATATATCCATCTTTACTCTGGATCAAATATCGTGATATGCAAACTAACATAGAGTGAAAAAATATTTGATCCCTCTCAGGGCTTGGTCGAAAAAGAGTAAAAATGGATGTTGTAATTTAATGTCACTTGAACATTTTAACTTGGTTAAACAAACAAACAAAAATCAATTATTAATTTTATTAGTTTTTATAAATTACTAATAGTTGTTTTTAAGCTCCAGGTTTATGATAACCCATGGCCATGGTAATACCATGGTATTCATGTGAGCATAGACTATTTAAAGGGGAAATTCTATCAGCTTAGATCCATCTTAATTCCGGGTCTACCAAGTGTTGGGAGGGAAAAATAGATTTCATCCCTCTAAGAGTGGTAGATGTGGAGTTAAGATGGATATAGGTTAGTTTTCATGATAATAAAGATATTAAATAGACTTAGGAAATTATATTGTAAAAAAAAACCTTAAGGTGAATGGTTAAAGCTACATTTAGTCACTTCACAAAATTTAGTAAAAAATATTGATATCCCCATTAATATTGGTTTTTTTCTGATTTAACAAAAAAAACAAATCAAAACAAAGAAATCTTAACTCGTTCTGCATCACCCTCGCAGAAGAGAGATAGTCGATGCCCAGATTTCCCACCATTTTTCAAACATTCTCAATATGATATCTTCATGAAAAAGTTAAGGTACTGATCTTGGATTAGTAGTTTGAAAAATACGTTGGTTTGTACAACCTTTCATCTTCTCCGCTATTCTTAGCTTGCCGTAATGCTCTGTAGGGGTTGGGTCACTACACCATATTGTCCTAAAAGGTGGAGATTGTGCACCAAAAAGGAAATTAATGCACATGTTACAACGTTGTTAAAAATGGTATGAGGGTAGTGAATTATGTTAATAAGAAATTTAGATTGGGAGAGACGTAATTAAATTTTATTATTCAATTGAAGATTTCCAATTAAAATAATAATAAATCTACATTTATATATTTATATATTGATTGGAAGGATTTTCACAACAGTCACTTCTTTCCGTTAGATCCCCTTCAGGCCTTTGGGATACCTACTACTTCATTATATTATATAGTTGGGGCTTGCTACTTGTTGGTGTGTTGGGGTAAACAAATTTGATGTGTTTGTTTTATCTCGCAATTCAAGTCTATGGAATAAGAAAGAAATTTGATACCTTGGCAAAAATGGTAGCTTGACAAAAGTGGTAGAGAAAACATTAATCTCTCCTACCATGACAAACATGGCCACTAAAACTTGCAACATTGTTTGTAGGAAGTGAAACTTGTTTCTTTTTTCCAAACATGTATGTTAGTATATTATAGTTTAATGAATATGTTTTATTATTATCATATATGGTTTCATACTTTAACAAAACATTTTCCAAGACTTCACAATGTTTTATCATTCAGTGAAAGATTTTCCAAGATCTTACAATATTTTATAATTCAGTGAAAGATTCTCCATGACTTTACAAGATAATATAATATGGTGAGAGATTTTCCTATATATATATATGATAAAATCGCCTCACATTTTTCCTATGTATCATGGGGATTTGCCCATTTATTATACATATAAATTTAGGGTGGTTCTTAAAATTTTCCCTGGCACAACTCAACATGACACTGATGACATGTACTATCTGAATGTGGTGCCCATGACGAGTTGTTGTGTTGCTAAGTGATGGTATGCTCTTGGCATAACATGTCTTCACCTCCGCATGGCAAAGTGCACAGGGTCTTCGATGGTCTTGGTTTTTGCTTGATGGTGCATGTGTATGTGTCCCTTTCGCTCGTTGCTCAATGTGCTTCATGCATTCATTCAACTATGAGAATGTCTTATAGCATGTGCCTCTTCTTCATCCCATTCATCATCGTGCCATGTTTCATCAATGTACTTGTTCCTGCAATCACTCATGATGAGATGACATCAAATCCATAAATATCCTAGTCTAACATGATGCATTGTTTTCTTATTCAGTGCAGTTGATCGGGAGAGGGACAAGGCACTGGGACTACATAGAGCATAGCTTAGGCTAGGATGCAAGGCTCTGGAGCACTGTCACAAAAAACTGCATAGATGTCACTGGGAGGCGATTTGCACAATCCGGGATAGCAGTGACAATTGCAAGGTAAAACCCAGCTGGAAGGCCAAATTGTGTAGTTTTCGAGAGGAAGACTAGGTAGGGTGTCGAGGAACCGTTGGGCCAATTTGCGCAATTTTCAAGGGGAGCACTCGGCAGGTCAGCCAGTTGGGATCTACACAATTTCTTCGAGGAAGATAGAGCTGGCAACGAGAAGCACTAGCAGGAAAATCTATGCAATTTTCTAAAGGAGGACGAGATCAGGCTGTAAGAGCTACTAGTCAACATTACGCAATTCTGGGAGACAGTCTGGGACAAGCAACGGGACTCCTAGACATAACTCTACGATTTCTGGGATGAGTGCAAAGTGGGATAGTTGGGAAGGTGAGAGTCAAAATTGTGCAATTTTTTGAGGGAGAGTAGAGTAGGCCAACAAGGGAGCCTTCTTATCAGGTCTATGCAGTTTCCTGGGACAGTGTAGTGACAAGTAGCAGAGGCCTATCCCACATGTCTACGCAGTTTTTGTAGGTAGTGCAAGGGAGGAAGGATGGAAAAGTTTTGTGCAGTTTTGGAGATCAGTGCAACCCTGGGTCATAGCTCAAGTCAGTTTTTCTGGTTGACCAGAGGGAGGCTTGACGGGTGATCCTGCGGGAAGCGCAGACTGGATCGGGTTCTGGGACAACTTCTACGTAGATTTGGGAGACAATCAACTGGCTCATTTCTGAAATTGTGCAGTGCAAGCTGCCTGGAGGACAACCTCAAGCTCTGCGCAGTTCGAGGCAGCAGTGCAAGGTCACTAAGGTCAAGGTCTGGTTGAAGAAGGGTTGTCCGGTTGACAAATTTTCAAGAAAAATGACTGACTGTGAAAGCAAGTGAACTTTTGGATACATGAAATTGTGATCACACAATTAGCATGACTCAATAACAAGACACCTCAAACCAACAAGACAAACATGTGCTCAGTGAGACTGACTCAAGGGTTAAGAGTGACAAGTGTGACACTTAAGATATGTCTTCAAAACAACTGTGACGACACCTTTATGTGTGAGTGTGACCGATGTTGACAAAGAAAAAACAACTCATGCACAAAAAGACAAACCTTCAAAATTTCCAAAACAAACTCCCAAGCATGATATAGCAATCAATATGCCAAAAGACGACTGGTGGTCAATCAAGTAAAAAGGGTGTAAAGACTCAACAAGAGCTCATGGGATGAGCCCGAGTGTTTACGACCATCAAGGGGAAAAACCAAGGAAGGATCTAAAATTTGGATGCAGGACAAAATTTTGGAGGGTGTTGTAGCCGCTACAACATGTTGAAAGGGACTCTTGTCCCTGGAATGCAAGCTACCACTTGTTGTCCCTTTTGACACATCATTCATCCATTTTCAAACTAGAAACAATAGGTCACTTTCTTTCATAAAAAAATAAATTTATTATCTCAATCACTTACCAAAAACATCATAACACCTTCATCAATTCTCTTATTACTGGACAAATCCCCAAACACGCCAGCAACATCAATCCTTTGCAATTTCTAATTTCACCAATAAAAATTCCATTCACCAATTCATTATCTACCTTCTCAACACATTTCAGAGACCAAAATTGATCTTTGATTCACCCTTGATGCATACTCACACTATTCATCTCGTTGCACCAACAACCTCTCACTTGGTTTCTTGAATTCTTCATTTAAATAATTTTGGACTAACCTTTTTGGAATTGGACTTTAGTCATCTTCAGCTCTTCCTCGTGTTTAAATATTTATTTTTACCTTTTTCCTACTTTAATTAAGTCTTCTTAATGTGCTCTCCAAGTATTTTTATACTCCTTATTTGTTTCTTCTTGAAAAACTGAGTTTAACAACTTAAATTTGTTGTTCTAGAATTTTTATCAGAATTTAGCTCGACTTTTCTATTTTTGGCGAATATCCAAATTTAGAATTTCTGCTAAAGTTGCCTCTAAACTCATCCATGTCACTATAATTTGTCCAACTCGTTCATGCCTACGTTTTTAAACTTTAGCGCTCCTCTGTCATATTTGGCATAAGTGCCAAATTCCAAAGTTGTCGATCTTGTTATGCTTTTAGCATTAAGCTTAGCCTATAATCACTTTATTTTGGCCCAAATGCCTCTATCTTTAGCACTCTTCTAAACAAAAAAATTAAGACTATAGATCTAGTCATGCTAACTATTAAACACAACCCACAATCACTTTGTTTTAGCCCAAAGGGCCTTTGATCTGCTATATAACAGTCTCGGCCCAAACACGTTTTATATGTAAAAACATGCATATCACCATCAGTCAGCCCCTTTTAAGCTATAGTCCTGAGGGCTCAAAAAACACAACAAACCACCTTTGTGCCCTCACTCTTTACGCCGCAAAAAAAAGCCATGTCTTAGCACTAAAGGCTTGGCCCTTAGCATCTTTTTTGTGGTGTTATTTCATAAAGACCTTCAAGGTCTACCTTCTGGGTTTACATGTCAAGTGGTTATGCCTTCCTTCACGTGCACCCCAATCAAATTTGTGTTGGGTTGAGTTGTCTTTGACAGTTTCTAGATGCGCCTGATGACTAGACAACCCTCAGGTTCCTCATTTGCACACCTTAAATATCTTCCAGGTAAACCCTTCCGGGCCAACATCACACTGATGTAATCATCCACTAACATCATCTTCGGCCAATAAAACACTGCCACACATTTGTTAGAGTGGAGAGATAAAAGGGTTCAGGCCTTTGTGTTTTGCAACTAGTTTCTTTGATATAATTTATAAGGTTCTCAGTCATTTATTTTAAAAAGACTCAGCCTTACCACTTTATTGCCATGTTTCTCAACCTCACTCCATCCCACTGTTGGAAAATCAAGGTTTCTGCAAATTATAGTTGACTTTCCTTACTTGATAATTACTTGTGATGTTATTTGGCCTTTTATTACTTATTAATCTTTGTTCATCAAGAAATTACCAAAACAATGAAGATCACAATGAGACAATTTACACATGATATAGGATCCAAGTCATGGAAAAACCACTCCAAGGGGAAAACCCAGAATGAATGCTTATTTTCTTATATAATATTCTTATAATGAGACTTCCAAGACCCAAAAACCACATCCAAAAATCCTTTTAAACACCAAGTGAGTCCCCAGCAAGATCTCTCCAAGGTAGCTTCAAAACTTCGACCTTCTATAGCTTCGTTCTAGCATTTCAGCCCTACTTCTTCTCCTCATAATTTTTTTCCTGCAATTTGGCCTCCTGCAACTGGTCGCTACAGGTAAACCCTAATTTCACATGTGTGGATAGAGAGAGAGATATTATCCCAAGAAACTTTTATTATTCCTTCTTTTCTTTGTCCTTCTAGTTGTTTTTCTCATTTGCTATTGCAGATCAAACTTGTGACGATTGAGTGCACCAAATGAGATTAATCTCCTTGTATTTATAGCCTTTCTGAGGGGGTCAAATAGCCCTCCCTTAGGTTGACTTGTCCTTGATTGGGGTTGACTCGAACATGGAGGAATAAATGGATTTTTCTTGACATAAATAAACATTTTATTTTGTTACAATGATTACAAATGGGACTATAATACATGGCATAAATTCTTCTTTATCCTAGAAAGACATTGAAAGAGCTAGAAGCATGAAGAACATGCTTTGACCTAGACTGAGCATGAAACCCATGCTTTAAATAAATAAATAAAAGGGCTATTTTTCTTTATTTTCTTTCTTTATACAAAATATACAATGCCATGTTTACAACAGGTCAATATGAAGACCGAACCTGGTTAAAATTTCCAACACTCCCTCTTAACTAGGAAGGTATTCATAATCTCGTCATGAAGTATAGGGAATTTCATCCTTGAAGAATTCTCATAAGAAGATTTGGATTTATAAGCCATATGTAAAGCATATGTGTCACAACCAATATTGTTATTGAAGGCCTTAACTACACATCATGTTGGGAGGATTTGTGTGAGCTGTCACACAACCTCTAAGGCACATACCCCATCCGGAATTTCATCGAGTATGTCCTTTTAGGACCATTCTTCTCTTATATTCCCAATCCTGAATCCTCAAAGAATTATCATCCTATTCTACTACTCTTGCCTTGGATGCCCTATCTCACCCTCAAAGAGTATCGGTATCTAACTTCATTCCTAGATTCTTCAATCCATAAGAAGTTCCAATCTAAGATGCTTATCCAATCCACTAGACTATGTTCTATCTTTATGGCGTTAACTAAGACTTACAGTTGTTAGTCCTTGTCTAGTACATTACCCATAAAGACAAGAACTATCCAACATCACTCCCTCTCAATTGGGGAAGAGATGTCCACCAAACCAAGATTACCTCTCACGTACTCAAGCTTCTTGTTTGGTAATGCTTTTGTCATAATATCTACTATTTGTTCATATGTACATGGATAATGTAGCTCCATGACTCATTCTCATACCAAGATTTTGATGTAATGGTACTTATTATTTATATGATTCTTCCTAGCATGAAACATTGATTCTTCAGTCAATCTTATGCAACTTTCATTATCACAATGTATGTGTGTAGGGATAAGTAGTCCTTCAAACAAATCTGATAATAACTTCCTCAGGCACACTGCTTCCCGACAGACTTTTCTTGCAGTAACATACTCAACTTCAACACTACTCATATCAATTGTATCATGATTTCTACTCATCCGTGAGACCATGGAAGATCCTAAGATGAAGCAGCAACCTATTATGCTTCTTCCATCTATCTCACTATCGCCCCAATTAAGATATGTGTATCCCATGAGTTGAATGATACACATATATCTTAGGATGTCCTTGGCTACAATCCAATGATCATGTCTTGGCTCCATTTGAAATTGTCTAAGGACATTTACTTCAAAACAAATGTTTGGTCTAGTGTTTACCTAGTACATCAAGGACCCAATCAACTGTATGTAGCAAGTAAGATCTACTGGACTAGAATAGGAACTCCTCAACTTTTTTAGATTGGTAATAATAGGATTCATCATAGGGTTTCTATCCATCATACCAAATTTATGTATAATATTGATCACATATTTCCCTTGACCAAGATATTATTCACCTGGCTTCTACAAAACCTCTAGTCCCAAGTAATAATGCATAATCCCTTCATATCTAACTCGACTTCTAACTACTTCTTACATTCTTGAATTTGATGCTCTACACTTGTAACAAGTATATAATCTACATACAATAGAATAATCACTGGCTCACCCTAAACCACCTTGATGAATAGGTTAGGATATGCAAAACTCTTGGTAAAACCAAGCCTTAATAGGTATGCATACATTATTTAATACCAAACTCTAGATGCTTTCTTTAAGCCATATAGAGCTTTCTTCAGTCTGTAGACATGAGTCTCCCTCTTATTTATTTCAAATCCTTGAGGTTTCTCAATGTAAATCTCTTCATCAATAGTCCCACTCAGAAAATTTATCTTAACATCCATTTGATGGATATTCCATTCCATAGTAGCATCAAAATAAACAAGTGATCTAATTGTTTTGTATCTAGTTGTAGGAGCAAAGGTATCTTCGTAATCAATACTTTTTTTTATGAGAAGCCTCTTGCTACAAACCTTGCTTTGTATATATAAACACTCCCATCCGCAACATGCTTTATCTTATAAATCCATTTTGAATATTTGTATCTTGGTCTAGGAACAATCTCCTAGACATTATTCTTCATAGTTTACCGGTATTCTTCGTGCATCTCATTCCTCCACTATTGATGTTTAGTTGCATCTTCAGAGTAAGGTTTAGATTTAATAAGCTTCGTCATATATGTTTCATATCTAGAATACATTTTTGGTCTTTTACTTTCCTTGAAGGTCCTCTTTGTTGTGTGTCCTTTTGCCTCTTGTAGAGTAGTTCTCAACCAAGCAGGCCTCTTTCAAATTTCACGAAGAATTACTTGCTACACAGGTTCACTAGGAACTTCAACATCTTCTTGATTTGTATATTGATCATCATTGTCCCTCGAGATATCCTCAAAGATAGGTATCTCTTCTTCATCAAAAAATACTAGAACATCCTTTGATTTCTTGTAAGCTATACTTTCATCAAAAATGATATTCATGCTTACCTTGATCTAATAAACCTCCTTGATATATATTATATAAGCTTTTGATAAAGCACTATACCCAACAAAGACATCCTTCATAATGGTAGGATCCAACTTATTCCTTTTGTCCTTCGGTATATAAATATAAATAGGACATCCAAATATTCAAAGATGATCCACACTTGGCCTTTTTCCTGTAAATTATTATTCTGGAGTCATGTTGTTAATAATCTTGTGACGAATTCAGTTCTACAAGTAAACAATTATCACACATGATTATCCCCATAGGAATTTAGGGAGATATTGATCATGTAGCATGGCCTTGACACATTCTTCAATTGTTATATTCCCCATTTCGACCACACCATTTTGTTCAGGATTATAAGGAACAATGGCATGCCTCTTAATCCATGCTTCATTGCAAAATTCTATCAGTTCTTTTGAGGTATATTCTTCACCATTATCGGGTCTTAGAATCTTGATTTCTTTCAATCAGTTTCTCAAATTAACTCTTGAATTCGTAAAACTTCTCGAATACATCTCTTTGTTCTTGAGAAGGTATAACCAAGTCTTCCTTGAGAAATCATCAATAAAAGTCACATAATATTGATTTCCACTGAGGGACTCCACTACCATAGGACCACAAACATTAGAGTGAATGAGATATAAAACTCCCTTAGATCTGGTATCACTTATTGCAAATGGCTTCTTCACATTCTTTCCTAGAGAACAACCCTTACAGGCCCCTTCGTGATCTTCCTTCAATTTGGTGATTCCGTTGACTATTTTATTTAGATATGGAAAAATATTATAATGAAGGTTTCCATACCTTCTATGCCATAATTCTGAAGAGTTCACATCCAAGTGAACTAGGGCTTGAGATAGAGGTGTAAATAGTTTATATAATATCCCCTCATGAATCCCAATCACCTTAGCATTATCAATACTAGAGCCCTTACTCGAAACCAAAAACTTGCCATCAACGAAAGCAATTCTATAACCCTTATCCTCTAGACAAGAAATAGAAAGTAAGTTCCACCAAATTTAACCTCCAATGAAGTACATCAAATCCCTTTCACTATATATCTCTTCCTGTCTCCAAGTTTGATTAAATGAGAGGAGGTTCCATTTGACAACATCTAGAGTTGTCTTCATTCTCATGTCATATGTCTAGAATCACCATTGTTGATAACCCATACATTCTCGTCCTTGAAAGTTTCAAACAAAGTGGAAAATAGACTTCTAACCTTCGCTTTTTTGCAATATTGAATATGATCTTTAAGATGTAATTCTTGATGGAGATAGTGAAATTGAAACTTGAACCCTTTCTTCATAATCCTTGTCATAGTGCCAACTAGGATGTGATCTTCAATCTTCTTCTTGCACCTTAGCTCTTCTCCCATGATCTGAAAATCAATCGTCCTCTAGCACTTTGCAACTTTGAAATTTTTGGATCTTTAAACAGTCACTTAGATTGTAGCTTATTCAAAGGTGAATAGTTAAGTTTTCAATGAACTTAAAGATGAAACAAAATGACATGAAACCCAACATGATGAAAATGAAAAAGAGAACAACCATGCGATAATGTACTTCACCCCTTGTGGGATACATCTCTAGAACTTGCTCCAATGGCTAGGCCATTTTATTGATCTCAGCAAAAAAAGAGTACAATACAAATATTTGAATCATAGAGTAAACCTCCTTCTAAAGTGGCACTTGTTTCTCCTTCAAAGAAATCTCACTGACAAGTCGAATCCCTTAAAACAAAGAAATGATGGTGTCAAAAGAAAAAGGACTCTCTCACTGAATGTGGCAATAGGTCCTTATACTCATTCTGAGATCAAGAAGAAAAGATCCAATTGCTTCATAATGATGTTGAAATGGTCTTTTTCCAGAATCATACTGAGAACAGACTGAAAATAACTTCTCTAATGAAGAAACAGTTGTTGTAGATGCGTCTAAAAATCTTGAAAACCCTTGTCTAGGCTTTCTCCATGCTTAACAAGGTGTCCTTATGGCCTCAAAATAGTCTTTGTCTGCAGAACAAAATGACTTGGCTCTAGAAATTCTCCAAGATACAATATTCAAAACACAAAAATAATGCTTTGACTATGTTCAGAACACCCAAAAACCCCTATGTAGGCTCTTATTGGGCTCAAAAAGACTGAGAAATGGTCAAGTTAGGCCTCCTTCTCCATTTCCATGTTATCTGTCTTGTAAAATGACAAGACTTGCTATCCAGGCAATGAAATCTGCCTTTTGGCATACCACCAAGTGATAAATTTACTCGGGACTGTCGTTGATTCCACCGTAAACAGTGTTAATTATCTCCTCCTAAATCGCGCCAATAACCCCTTTAGCGCCTATTTTTTTGGCCCTAGTGTTGGTCATATGCGCCATGTGTCCAGGGGTTGGGCTACACGCCTGACCCTCTAGCTCTAACACCCCCACTACCAGTAACATGGCTATGTCATAGAACCTAGGGCCAAGGCTTAACTGCACGTCTCCTCTGCTTCCACTGTGTCGTGGTCGTGTAGGTTAACATGGTTAGGGGTTAGGCTAAACACATGCCTTTGCTGCTTCAGTGATCGGTCATGTGAAATCCATATAACCTAGGCCTAAAGCCAAGTGCCCTACCCCTCTACCCAAACCATCGCTCCAGCCAAGTTTAAATAAAAACCATCGGTCATTATGCTTAAGACCCAATGACATGGTATAATGGTAAGGTGTGGTAGTTATAGCGATGAGGTTGCAAGGTCAAACCCTGCCAAGTTAGTTGGCTGACCAAAAAAAATTTTACATAGTTCCTAAGGGCCATGTGGCACCCTCCCATTAGGCCATGTGGCACCTCCTAATTAGGCCACTTCAAAACCAACCAACCAATCAAAATTTGACACCTTGACTTGTACGACCATGCCACATGGCAGCACATTATTAACCTTTAATTCACAGTATACCTACCTAGTCATTTTTTGATGTCAATTCCACGTCACATATATAGCCTCCCCAATTAACAGCCTATTCAACCCTACAAGTTTACTTTTTAGATGTTTTCCAAAAATTTCAAAATGCGATAAATTTCACACACAATATCAAATTGAGGTGATTCAAGCGTCATTGGAATCAAAAGAATGAGATCTATGATTTGGCATCGGTTTTTGGATATTTAGAGCACTTTTATTTTTGAGCATATTTTGATCCCTTTGATCATACCTCCCCACTAGGAACTTTTGGACCACTAAAAGTTTGTTTTTACTCAGCAAGTGAGAGTACATCTCCCTCACTTTTATGGTCTCAATCCACTTTTCTTTACTTGGATTGGTACTCTTGAGCCCCACTCAAAGATACTCCACATTGCCTCTGCGTGAAGTCTTGCTTCTCCTATCGAGAACTGAGTCTTCCTACAACTCATCTAAATATTCAAGAGAAAAACATCCAATAGATAGAATTTGATCATTCTCTTCATGACCATCTTTCCTTGGTGGCATATACAATCTTCATCTCAAATTTTTTCCTTGGTTATATACAATCAAAATTGATCTCCCACTTGGAAATAATGATCAACTTGATGCTTGTCAAGCCTTTACTTGTACTTGCCTTTTATTTTCTTAAGCTTCCCTTATACTCTTTGATGCACTAGCTGCATTTGTTCAATGAAATGCTTGGCTTTGTCCACATCACTATGTCCATCTACTGCAAAATATTTACCAAAGATCAAATATAAAGGATACTTTGGAAAATAACCCAAACAAGCTTCAAATAGAAATACTTGTGTAGATGAGGGCTTGGCATGATTGTAGGCATGTTGGATGTAATGAAAATTCTCATCCCAAAGTTTAGGGTGCTTACCACAATATCCAAGAAGGAATGCATTTTTACAATATGTAATAAACTTGATGCTCAAATTCCCATACAAATTAACTCATTAACAAGCCATAATAACATCTAATGCCAAAGAAAACATTGTTGCATATAGGTGATTTATTCACGACATCACTTTTACAAAATACCCAACTATGGGGATACGCAAGATGTGGAATATGAAAGAAATGTAGTATTTAAGTAAACAAATAGTCCAAATATTTCTTACCCAACCAGGCTAGGGAATTTTCTTCATGTGTTTTTCTTTCTTCGAGATATGCTTCAGAGATGGGTACAACATGCCTCACATGTTCTTCTGCCTTCTATTTATCAGGTGATTTCATGACATGTTTGTCCTTATTTGGATGAACATGTGGATGCAACTTCCAACACATTTCGATCCAATGCCCAAATATTGCAATGAGCGCAAACGTTTTTGTGAGCATTTCTTGGCCAAAATGTCTTTGAACATGGAAGAGAATATTCCTTCCTATTCTCACTTCCAATAAACATATTCATTTTCTTTACTAATGCTTTCCTTTTTTGTAACTTAGCTACACAATGGTTAGTTGCATGAAAAAAAGTGCAAGGAAACACATTCCACAACATTTTAGTCAAATCATCATGTTTTTTATAGTCATAGGAAACTTTTGAATAATTATTACATTTATAAATTTTATGATTTTCATTTGGATTATGAATCTGGTGAGGAGAACTTGATTGACAAGGAGAAATTGACTTAATTGTAACACCCTCCTCCCACATCTACCCAAGCAACCGATCAGCCAAGGTAAACATGCAACTAGAGGCCACTATGATATGATTTCACCTCCTAAGTCATGTTAAGGAAGTAGAACTGACGAACACACTCCATACAAACATTCAACATCAAATTAAGGGCCCCTGGGAACCAATCCAACACTTCAGGCAGCTTGCCCCTCGGTCCCATTGAGATTTTGGTTAACTTAACCTCATATTTCTCTTATGCTACAGGCATGACAGCGTCCAAGGACCTCCAGTCACTCTCACAAGCTTCCCTACCAAAATCCAAAGACTCTTTTTGTCAGTGTTGTGCTAATGTCCTTGGGATTTGAGCCACTTTTTCGAGCCCAGAGCTCAGGTCACTGCCTAGAATTGAACCATCTCTTCATAACAGTAAAATAACATGGAAATGACAATACTAAAATAAATATGTGTTTAATACCTTGACTGGACCCCTACTAGCCATGACGGGCATTTTTTCAAACATCTCACGAATATGTAAACTACAGGCGTAAAGAACAATTTTGAGCATAGGGATCTCATACTTAGATGAGAATTGCTAAGGACCATTGATGCCTCCACACATCAACTTCCATTCCATCCATTAGGTCATAGATACATTTATCATTCAATTACAATTAAAAACATGGTGAAAGCCATACATAGTTGTTGTCATAAAACACATACTTAACTAGCATAATAGCAACAAAATACTCATGAAAGTAAACCATATAAACCACATATAATCCATCAAAATTATAATAGAAATCCAAGCAAAAATAACCTTTCAGTAATGATGCAAAATCCAAATCCGGGATGGGACTTCCATGTTCCACCCGACTATAGAATGGCTAAGCCAAATCTCTCTTCATCCATTCACCCCCGTGCCATATTCCAAACATTAATGTGGGATCTCATAGAACATGTCAATCAAAACTCATCTAGGGCTTCCAGTGGCCATCCACCTCAACCAACCAAACATTGATTCCCCCTTATGGTCAGACATCACAAAACCATCATAAGATCGGTCTATATCCCAGCCATCCAAGGCTCTAGAGCATTTGTTCCAACCAAGGCTCCAGGACTAGTAACTCGACCCATAGTAGTCATCAGGCTCTAGAGAATTTTTCCAACCAAGGCTCAAGGACTAGTAACTCAACCCACTAAAGGCTCCAGATCATTTTTCTAACCAAAGTTATGGGACTAGTAACTCAACCTAGGTTGTTACAAGGCTCCAAAACATTTTTCCAACCAAGGTTGCAAGAACTAGTAACTCAACCCAAGCTAAGGAAACATGAGAACCAACCAAAACAAAATAATAAAATGAACCCACAAACTCCATGGATATCCAGGATATGGCAAGGCTAGGAAATCCATTGTCAATCCAGGAAATCCTCCATGCCAATGACATATCATGACCAAGAATCCACATGCATATGCCATGCATGCCAAAACTAGTGAATAAATTACACATGCAACTTGGTACCTGTAAGCAAATATGATGTACTTTCTAATCTTGATGCCCTCTTGTGCTTTCCTACTCTTCCTTTGCCTTCTTGCTCCAAGAATCCAAGTATGACACACCCACCAAGAGTGCTCTAATAAAACTCTTAAGTCTCCAAGAGTATGAGAGAGAGAGAATAATGAGAAAGAGCTCCAAAACTGACCTGAAAAAAAGTTACCAACTGATCCTCAGAAACCTTTTGATGAATGAGGCATCTATTTCCTTCATTTTCCATTATTTTCCTTCATTTTCCTCCACACATGAAACCTTTGACCTTTCACCTCCCTTTTCTCTTAATTTCTATTATTTTCATAAATAAATGTGCCAAAAATGTTATTTTGCCTTCCCAAAGCCTTAGTCATTGCCTTTGCCAATTTCTTTAGCCAGAGACAAACACAAGTGATCCCCATCATTAGGATTTTTCCCAACATTCAGCTTGGAATAAGTGTCCCATCATCCATGGTTATTGTTTTTCCTTTATTTTCTTTGTTACATGGAATTTTAACCAAGGTTGTTACATTAGTTCTTCCTTTTAAGAACTCATCTCTCTTTGGAGATGTTTTTCCATCAACGTCATCATCATGATATGATACTCCTTCAACTTACAAAATTTATTTCTTTATGAATTTCACACTTGAAGAATTCCTAGAATTTGCAATTTTTTAGCATTCTCCAACTTATTCTTGTGCATATCCCAATCCTTCATGTCGAGGTTATGGTATTGACACCCAAATAGGATTAATGGTACTGTGAGTATGGATTCTAATACCCTTACTATTGTACCCTATTTTGGTCAATAATTGCATACCAATGCCCTTGTTATGTTTCTCAAATGATGCAAAAGAAGCATTATCATTATTAAGAGAATGAATTGAACATGAAGTATAGTTTACCTCCTTTTCTACTTGTGACTCTTGGTCCTTTTCTTAAACATTATTCCATCTCCTCCTTCTTATGTTTTGTAGACAAAGTGGTAGATGAAGATTCAAGAAAACCACTCTTGTGATTTAACATATAAGCAGTGTTCTTCAACTGACAAAGGGTAAAAACATCATTCATCCCATGACCACAAACTTGTTGAGTCTTGGGGGAAGCTTCAGTAGCTGAACATTCCCCAGTTTTCTTTTCAATGACATTTTGCAACATCAAGTGTAACTTCTTCTTTTCATCCTACGTTGCTTCGATCAATCTCCTCAATTTCATATTCTCCACCTGGAGAGAATAATTCATATCATCTAGTTCTAGGAGCCTTGCATGTTGAAAGCTTCACCCATGTTTGCAATCTAGTTAGAACCTACTCTCATACCAGTGATTTGAAAATCGATCGTCCTCTGACACTTTGCAAGTTTGAAAAAATTGAGTCTTTAAATTGTCACTTAGATTGGAACTTATTCAAAGGTGAATAGTTAAGTTTTCAGTGAACTTAAATATGAAACAAAATCATATGAAACCCAACATGATGAAAATGAAAAAGAGAACAACCATGTGATAACAAATTTCACCCCTCCAAGGCTACATCTCTAGGCCTTGCTCTAATGGTTAGGTTGCTTTATTGATCTCAGCAATAAAAAGAGTACAATACAAATCTTTGACTCATAGAGTAAACCTCCTTCTAGAGTGGCACTTGTTTCTCCTTCAAATAAATATTCTCCTTCATAGAAATCTCACTCACAAGTTGACTCCCTTTAACAAAGAAATAATGGTGTCAAAAGAAAAAAGAATTTATCACTAAATGTGGCAACATATCCTTGTACTCATTCTGAGATCAAGAAGCACAGATCCAACTACTTCATAAAGAAGTGTTTAAATGGTCTTTTCCCACAGACATACTGAGAATAGACTGAAAGTGATCACTCTAATGAAGAAATAATTGTTGTAGATGCATCCTGAAAGCTTGAAAACCCATATCTAGGCTCTATCCATGCTTAACAAGGTCTCCTTATGGCCTCAAAAGAGTCTTTATCTGCAACCCAAAAGGACTTGGCTCTGCAAATTATCCAACATACAATGTTCAAATCACAAAAATAATACTGCCATTGTTTTCAAAACACCCAAAAATTCCTCTGTAGGCTTTTCTTGGGCTCAAAAAGACTGAAAATTGGCCAAGCCATTCCTCCTCCATTTCCCTGTTATATGTCCCACAAAATGACAAGACTTGCTATCTGGGCAACAAAATCTTCCTTTTGGCAGATCGTCGAGCGAAAAATTCGCTTAGGACCCACACTGATTCTGTCATAAATGGTGCTAATTATCTCCTCCTTAATCGCATCAGTGACCCCTTAAGTGCCTATTTTTTTGGCTCTAGTGTTGGTCATATGTGCAATGTAGCTAGGGGTTGGGCCATTTGCCCGCCCCTCCAGCTCTAATGCCCATGCTATTGGTCACATGGGTCTATCACAAAACTTTGGGCCAGGGATTAACTACCTAACCCCTCCACTTTCATTGCATCGTGGTCATGTGAGTTAATGTGACTAGGGCCTCGGCTAACTACCTTCCCATGCCGCTTCAGTGCTCGGTCATGTGAACTTCGTAGAACCTGGGGTCAGGGCCACATGCCCTTCCCCTTCTTCCAAACCATCGCTCCAAACAAGTTTAAATAAAAATCATCAGTCATTATGGTTAAGACCCCATAGCATGGTCTAATGGTAGGGCGTGTTGCAGTTATAGTGGTGAGGTCATGGGGTCGAACCTTGATGGTTTGGTCTACCAACCAAACAATTTTTTACACAGATGCTAAGGGTCATGTGTGCCCTCCCATTGTGCTACGTGGTGACTCCTAATTGGACCACCTCAAAACCGAACAACCAATCAAAATTTGAAACCTTTACCTATACAATCGTGCTATGTGGCAACACATGATTGGCCTATACTGCACACTATACCTGCCCAGTAAGCTACGAACATCAGTGCTAGGTCACTTGTATGGCCTGCCCAATCAGCAGCCTAATCAATGTTGCATGTTGATTTTTTAGTTGTTCTCAACAAACTTCATAAAGTGATCTCTTTCACATATAGCATTAGATTGAGGTGATTCAATTTTCGTTGGAATCAGAATGACAAGATATACGATTTGGCACTAGTTTTGGGAAATCAAGAGTTTTGAAAATTATAGTTTATTCCTTACTTGATAATTACTTGTGATGTTGGATGGCCTTTTATTACTTATTAACCTTTGTTCATCAAGAAATTACTAAAACAATGAAGATCACAAGAAGACAAATTACACAAGATATAGGCTCCAACCAAGGGGAAAACCAAAAATAATGCTTCTCTTCTTATAGACTCTTCTTACAATGAGACTTCCAATACCTAAAAACCAAAGCCCAAAATCCTCCCAAGCACCAATTCAAGCCCCCAAAAAGATCTCTCCAAGGAAAACTTTGACCCTCTACAGCTTTGTTCTAGAATTTCAACACTACAATTTGTCCTCATAATCTCAACCTCATACCACTGGCATCTACACAGAAACCCTAACTACTCACATGTGGACAGAGAGAGATATTATCCCAAGAAACTTTTATTCATTCTTCTTTTCTTCATCCTTTTAGCTCATTTTTTCCTTTGTTATTGCATATCAAACTTGTGGTGATTGAGTGCACCAAATGAGATCAAGCTCCTTGTAATTATAGCCTTCTTGAGGGGTCTAATAGCCCTCCCATAGGCCAACTTGGTCTTGGAGGAATAAATGGATTTCTTTGACAAAAATAAATATTTTCTTTCATTATAATGATTCCAAGTGAGAATATAATACGTGACATAAATTCTTCTTTTTCCTAGAAAGACCTAAATTCTTCTTTTTCCTAGAAAGACCTAGAAGCTCGAAGAACATGCTTTGACCCAGATTGAGCATGAAACCCATGCTTTAAATAAAATAAAATTATTTTTATTTCTTTTTCTTTCTTTATACAAAATATACAATGTCATGTTTACAAAAGGTCATTATGAAGATCAAACCTAGTTACAATTTCCAATACGCGTGCATTTACCTTCTATGTGCACCTTCATCCTTCCAGGATAGTCTTCATGGGTTGATTTGTATAGTTGTTCTCCCTAATTTAAAAACTTTGGAAATAGCAAATCCTACCACTGATGATGACTCTTCCTGGAGCTACTTGATCCCGCACTTCCCTTATGTGCATTGATTAAGGTTCATCCAGGCTTCCACTACTAGGCTTATGTGTTGTACTAGCTCATCCTTCAAACAATAAAAAAAATGCGTGTTGCGATTAGATCTATGTTTGCTCAATCTTCCTTTAGGCACTCTACTAAACATATCCACTACATTTTGTTGTGCACCAAACTTAAACATACTCCAAAGCTCTGTCAACCACTTTAACTTTGTACCTTTGACTTTTAGAGGTTCTGACCTTTGACTGGAAATAAATTTCAATCTAGGAGGCCATTTCTAAACTTTCACATACCACTAGAAAGATCTTTCAGAGTTATTTCCATCTGAGTGGATCCCAACTACAATTGAAGTGATATTCTTAACTAAAAATGGCTTCAATATCTATGCATCATCACCATCTTTTCCTTTACCATTGTTTAATCTATTCTTCATTCTTCTTGTAATCATCTTTGTTGTTTCCTTCATCCTAATCACCTTTGCCATCAATGAAATAAATTTCTAACAATAATTCATGCCTTATCATCAGCGTATGCAATGCATTTTTTAGGATAGAAAGATCCATGACAACAAATGGCGTTAATACTTTACAAGCTTGTAGCTTCAACATCCTACTTCAAAACAAAGTGCAATATCTTCAAGGAAAAATATAGGTTTATTATCTTAAACTTCAACTTTTGGTAATGGTTGTATCTTTCTCAAATTATTATGTTACCATTCGAAATATCAATATGACTTTCCTTCTACATATAAGTAGGTGAATATATGAGTTTCATCACTGAAGTTGTAGGTTATGTGACTCCTTCAATAGCCATCATAATTCCCCTTGTGGTTTCTTTATGGATCCCTAACAAATCATACCTTTGATACATTCCTATGATCACAACTTTGATACAAGTGTTTCCAACCAAGCATTTAAGTAGTTGTTCCATCTAGTTGAAGTCTATAAGAATGTTACTAAAGTAAACTTTTGATCCCAAACAAGATTGTAAGTAAATTTGATAAAATTTACCTTACATTCTAAGCTTCAAACTTCGGACTTTGGCAAACTCGTGCTAATCTCTTTCTAGGCCTCAAAGTTATCTTTGAGCATCACTATAATGTTCTTACGTGAAAACAAATTCCTACATATTAGAAAATATGTGTAACTTGGTTCTAGTAGCCATAAAAAATCTTCAAAGAAAATTGGGCATGGGGCCCATGAAACACTTTGACACTTGACATTATTACTAAGGCACCAGTTCAATCCCTTCTTTAGTGCCTTTCACAACAAACAATGACTTTGTTGGCTTGTCCTTAGATAGAGATATTTAGAACTTTGTCTTTATCCAAGGTGACATCAGTTTGGCTCCACAAGAAATTAAGTGACTTGGCTTCTTTAGTTCATTCTTTCAACAATCATTGTACCAACATTTTTTTTTCTTCAAGAGTCCACAAAATAGAAGTGTAGCCTTTCTAGTATCTAAGGATTATTGCTATTATGTATGTTATATTGAGGAATTTTAGCCTTCCTGATGTTCTTTTGTCCCTAGTACTAAGGCTTAGATCTCTGCCACAGCACATTAGTATTCCTTTCAAGACATTTCATTTTGCAAAATTATCCATTGTGATGACCTTGAGAAAATATGTGTACTATATCTTTATGCTTGCACCATATGTTGCCTTTGTGCTTGTAATAATTCTTGGAATTCTTGCTTGAGATGGTTCTTATATTTACAAAAACAAACCTTTGTTTAATGTTCCTTTATAACCTTGCTTTGATCAAACAAAAAACTCATTTAATGATCCACAATATCACTATCCATTGTAATTGTCTATTCCACCTCTAATATTCTTTCCCCTATTGTAGCAGACCCTGAAGTCTTCTTGGCCCTCCATAACAAACTCTAAGGATCATATTGAGTTTAATTTAAACCTCTTCAAGGCCTGAGGCCTTCGGTCCTCTAATAGATGGACTAAAGCTCAAAATTAGGGCTATGGCCTTCTTCCTTTAAACATTGAAAACTTTGCTTCCAACAATAAATATTGCTTCATTAACAATTGATTATCCTTGGGACCAAATGATTATCCTTAGACTTAGTTTTGGAAATTCCCTTAATGGTTTCTCTATAACCCATGCACTCATTCATGTTGATTTTTCATATGTATTCTAGTTGATAATTACTTCTAATGATATTCACTTTAAATTATTTCATATTCACATGAATCATTAAGAAATTATATAGAAGATCTTCAACAATAGACTGTAGGATCAAAGAGAGACATCCAACCAAGGGCACAAACATTTACCCTGGGAAAACTGGCATGGGAAAAAACCCAACAATTGTTTTCTTAGAGAAATTATTTACTTCAACAAGAGACGCACCTAGATCTTCTAGTTAATCACAAGGTCAAACTAACCAGCAAAGTAGACTTGGTCAAACTTTGTGCAACTCCTTCCTAGTAAAGTCAAACATCTACCCAAGGGACCCGGTCTAATCTACTCTGTTAGGGCCGAATTTTAGCCCACTTCTGCACTCGGAGATCTCAGTTATGCTGCCTTGATATGATCGGAAATCCAACCTTCTTTTGTCTCATAATTTCATCCTTATTCATAAAATATTCTTCCTTTTCCTCATCAAAGTAGTACCTCAGAAATTCACCCTTCTTGATCAAAGATGTGCCTCAGATTTGTCTTGTTATCATACCTCAGATTATCCAATTTTTTATTGAACATAATATATCCAAATTATGCTCTTAGAAAGAGATCAAGTGACTGATAAATACAGTTTTGGCTGGCCAAAGGGGTGCCACTTGACTAGGAGGAGGGTCGACTTGGCTTCTTTGGAGCCAAAAATTTAATTTTCAAAATTCAAATTTTCTCTTTTGAAAAGGACATGAAGAACATGCCTTATAATTTCTCTTTTGACAATAGCTTGAATAACATGCTTTATATTTATCATTACAAATACATCAAGGGATAAAATATTAATTATGAAGACCGACCATAACTACAAAATTCAACACATCAAAATACATACTTCCATTTGTATAGGTAAGCAGTCTAGGTATAGAGTGTATTCAGAACTCAATCATACAACTTGAACTTTTTTATATACACACTGACAAACACATAAGGATAAATTGTAACTAATGTTTGTGAAGCACGGAAGAACAACATATACTACCATCATATAACAAATTGTATAACCAAACCAGTGAGGTGTTATTTTGGCACCGAAGGATGTCAAGAACCACTAGTTTAATTATATTGCTTTGTTCATTAATTAATTCTTTAAAGTATAACTTTAAAAATAAAAGGAAACTTCTTTAGTAAATTTGCCTCACGTTGCTTTGCCTCATCATCATCACTATCTACAAAAAGAATGAATCACCCACTGCAATTAAGGGATTTCCATCCAATATCCACACTGACATGAATGGGTAATAATTGTCACTATTAACAAGTGCTTTTTCGGGAAGTGGAAATGTTGGGACTTTGTCTGCTGTAATGTTTTCTTCCCAGTGATGTATGAAAAGAAACCACTTAAGATCGTGGATGACAAACAATCTCAACAATAGAAATGACTGTTAAACATTGTAGATCTTCAGTTATTGATAGAAACAAAACCTGCCAAAATCTTGATCTATGTTGCAATCATAGTTAAACAGTAAAATGAAGAGTAATAACCCCAAAACATCCAATGGAAACTAGATTTGTAACGAAAGATTTTATTATAACGCCTGTGAAGGGAACAAATATATGTTACCAGTCCCCCTCTGTAGGATGGGTTCTTCGCTATCCTCAAACGCTTTTAGCTTCTGTAGAGTCTCTCCACTCTATAATGCATTAACCCAACAAAAATATGGTGTGTGACAATGAAAATAATCAAAGTTATAACAGTAAGTGCAACAATGAAAATAATCAAAAGTGAATAATGAATGGAAAACCCTTATATTTATAACAAAATATTGAGTTATCCTCGAATAATGAGAAATAATAAATTATTATTGATCCCATTCTTGGAATAACAAATTGGAATATTTTATTATATTTGTTTAGGAGGGAAAAAGTATTTAAACTTCTATCTATAAATAATAAATAAATAAATTATTTATTTATCATCTCAAGGAATTAGTTAAGGAATAATAAACAAATAAAGATTTATTTAATTATTCCTAAGGGATTTAGGAAAATTTAACAAAGAATATAATTAATTAGTGATTAATTAATTATTCATAGAGAAAAATAAGATAAATAATTATTTATCTGTTTATGTTCATGATTGGGTCAAATTTAACAAGGAATAATAATAAAACAATGGTTTAATTAATTATTCCTATAAGAAAATCAAATAAATAGTGATTTATTTAATTATTCTTCATGGGTTTAACTATAAATTACTTAATAAAGGTGGTTTATTAGGTAATTTCTCACAGTGAAAGCAACTTTACTATGGTAGAATTGGATTTACATGGTGCACTTTGATCCATCTAATAAATAAGGCCAGATGATCAATTTTTTGGTGATAACAGATTTCCCCCCAATGTACGAGTGTTAGGAGCAAAACGTATGACCGAAGTACTTTGTAAAGACACAATCACTTAGACAACATAGGGGAGTCAAGGAGAGAGAGAGACTAATGAAGCTGAATCTGAGAGAGGATAGTGACAGAGGGGGCCAGAATGAAAGTCTCCTTTTATGTTGTGTTATTGGACCTCAATGAGGTGGGGGAGGCATACCCATAGCCGTTGACATAACTTAGTTAAAAAATAATGGTTCGCCCAGAAATATGAAGCTGAGCAATAAAGTACATGAGTAGAGCAAGGGAGTCAAGGAGAGAGAGAGAGACTAATGAAGTTGAATTCGAGAGAGTATAGTGACAGAGGGGGCGAGACTAATGAAAGTCTCCTTTTATGTTGTGGTATTGGACCTCAATGAGGTGGGGGAGGCATACCCATAGCCGCTGAGATAACTTAGTTCAAAAATAATGGTTCACCCAGAAATATGAAACTGAGCAATAAAGTACATGAGCAGTGGTAGAGCCAGAAAATAATAGAATGTGTCCCATATACATAATTCACCTGCTAAAAACATGAGCCAATATTGAATACAATAATTTCTTAGTACATGTGATACAAAACCCCTTCCCTCAAGAAATGGGTGGGAGGGAGGGTAGAACAACTGGAGAAGCCTTGTTGAACAGGGAAGGGATCTGCAAAACTGAATAGAACATCTAAAGGAGACGTGCATTCTATGGACACTACGATCGGTAGGAACAACTCTGTGGAACTGCATCTAAGTTTGTAGAATAGTAGGTATGCATCTGGGTATGTGGGGGACTACCTAAAGGGCCACCCCCTCATGAGGTCCGAAAACATCTCACACACACCCGGGAATCACTAGTATAGTATGCTACATCACTGGACCATCAAGTGTATGGATCACAAACATGAAATGATCAAGTCGAAGGGCAATAATGGGACCCTCTGCTTGATCCAAGGCACCAAACAAGAATGGAAGATGGAACCGTGATACACCGCCCTCTAGGTCGTTCTTCTGGAATGAATGAGATGATGTTGATAGAATAGGGCCCACGACAGATGAGGCAGTGAGTATCCTAAACTAAAGCACGAGGGAAAATAGTATTGTGACTAATGGACTGACACCAGGGATAATGGGTAAATGGGGCTGAGGTAAAATGGATGATTACCCTTGTCAGAGCATAAAGTGCATGGTTGACCTAGCAGCAATTGACTCAACTCCAATGGGGATGGGGATAGTATGATTGGAGGCACAAATGAGAAACACATGATGAACAGTATGAAAATATGGATGGAATACTGTGACATGAGATGACAGGATAGGAAATAGACTCCAAGAATGCAAGGGTGACTCATCGCGGATGCTCTGAACAAGGGTGACTCGATGATGCTGCCACACAGACGAGGCTTGGTGGGGACCATGAAAACATGACTAAATGATGGTTACTCACGAAAAAAATTGACATATGGAACGAAAAGTATTTAGAGGAGGTGGACCTCAAAGTACAAGTGTCGCTTTATGATGAAAGTCAATTTTGAGAGGCGACGAAGTGACCTTTCTTGGAAAAATGACTTCCTGGTGAAGTGTCAAATCAGCAAAAACTGAGGAAGACCCATTATAGAACTCGATGAGAGCTTTCCAATGGTGTTGACAGTTCATCACATGGAGCTACAGTCTGGTCACAATGTGTGACAGAAAAATTGTGGGTTTTCCTATAAAAGGGTGTTTTCCCTCCTATTTGAGAGGAGGAGAAGGTCTTAAACCTTGTGGAGATCATAGCAAACAAACCAACCATCGGAATTGGGATCTACGAATTTCAAGAAAATGGCCTTACTTGTCTAAAGATGACCTTAATGCTTCTTGGAATAATGGTTCCTGGTGAAGATTTAAGGGAAGAGGAAAACGACAATGAACTACTAGAGGAGGTCTAGAATAATCCTCATCCACGAAGTCAAACAAGGGCACTATGTGGACATAGAGTAGAATATTTGAAGATATGGTATCAAACATATACGATATGTGATGTTCATATGGCTCACCAGAGAGGCTGGTAGGAACAACTATCCAAGGAATGGGAGGATAATCGACCATACCTAGATCCAGTGGGATCTAGGACAAGACTTATGTTAATATGGCCAGGGGAAGACTGTCATGCCCCCAAGCTTGGGATGATGCCTGCAAACATAGGTTATGGATGGGACTGATCTGGTATGTGAAGATGGGAATGATGCCCCCCTAGCAGGAGGAGTTTGTGGATCACCATTGTGTTCCAAGTGCTCGAAAAAGGGATTCAAGAATCTTGGCCCAATTTGGCACGAGATCCTCTAAAGGAGATGTATGGGCTTATGTGCCCTCCAGTATGTTATGGGCATACCAGATGTATTTAGAGCTAAGGGATCCAAACACTTGTATGATACATAATATGATTATGTGTTTTATATGACGAGGATGGTTCACCATTTGTTTTTTTTATGGTTATCTTTTGTGGTATACATGTGATAAATGCCAATCTTGAATGTTGTTTGCGATGGTATCTACGTAGTGATTTTGGGCTCTAGGCACATGATTGAACGTAATGGTTTCAAATTCATGTACTAACAACTTAACTCGTAGATATTTTCTAAATAGGACTTGGTTATGCACATGATACACACCATTCAATTGCATGACAAGTAGCAAGGAATCTAAAAGAACATGAAGATGAAGGATGCGATGAGCGAGGGCATCAACTAACAAACCTAGAACTGCATCATATTCGGCCTGATTATTGGTAGCAGATCCAATGCACAAACCATTTGAAAGGACTAACGTATGCAAGGGGGTAAAAATGGCCAGGATGCCGAGGCTAGATTCCGGGAGAAGCGACTTGCACCGTCGGCATGACCGATATACGGTGTGGATGACAGATGCATCTAAAAGGTGCAAAAGGCAACGAATGAGTGATACGATCTACCTAGACTACATGGTAGAAATAAAGACATGCAAATCAAAGGGATGTACATTGAGAAACACTTCTGGAGGTAGAGCGCATTAGGAGAATGGCCTTCGAAATCCTCATGAAGGAATGCCCCCTTACTCAAGTGTAGGGATAATCAGGGGTAGACCTAGCTTCCATGGGGTCCTCATCAGGCTGGGAAATGGGCGAGCGGGAGGAAGGCTGACTACATGATGTGACGGCATTACTTGGTGCATCAACCTAAGGAATAAGGTTCACATACGCATCGTCTTGAATTGTAGATGACGGGTTGGTAGAAGGAGGGTCTATTGATGTTGAGACCTCAAATTCTGTTGAAAAATATTCGATAGAAATGTGCGCAGCAACCTCATGAAGGTTTGTCGACAAGGAACTCAAGGATGACGATAGGTAAAGAATGGGCATGTGGTGTCCGTCATCTCGACAATGGGGGAGGGGATCACAATAGAGAGGCCAAATTTTCCCTGTTCTGGTTGACTGGTGGTACCAGAATCCATAGGTAGAGGAGTAGAGGCTCTACTACGAGTGGCCTCGTATTCATGAATCTCCCCAAGGGAATCATGAAACTCATCGAGACGAGGGCAAAAATGGGAATAGTGACAATGAAGATCACAAAAGGCACAAGGGTGGTTTGTGCGAAGCGTTTTGGGTTTCTTAGGTGGGACTGATATGTCAACACAGACTTCCGAAATATTCGACTTAGGGAACGCTTCATGAACCAAAGGTTTAAGTTGAGGAAGTTCGGGGAAATTGTTGGTGGCATGACTAACAACTTCACAAAAAGCACACGGCTTTGGGGCCTCAGGGGCTAGAGGATCTGGGGGAGCCTTGTCTTTCGAATATTTCTTTTTGGATTTCCCCCTGGCCAAATGCTTTCACAACAGGAGTTAGTTTTTGTTGAGGTTGTGATGGAACTGAAGCAGTGGTAGGGGTCATGGGGACCAATTGAATCGGGGTCAAAGCGTGATATGGTCTTGGTTGACCAGGCGAAGTGTTTGTAGGGGGATCGATGTACCATATTGGGATCCCAAGAGTCATGTTAGGAAGGACCAACAAATCCATGACAGGTACATAAATAAATTCCTGGAGGGGGGAATAAGAAAGGTATCTGGCCAGCAGGATAATGTCCTAGTGGAATAACTCCTGGATGGTTAAGACCTAGAGGAACATAGGAGAGGCACCTGCAAATGGAGGAGATCCCAGGAGAGTGGGTCCAAAGAGTTCAGCTGGAAGAGCAACATCAGGATGTTGAGGATCCAGTTGTTGATCAAATGTACCAGACTGCTTAAGGGCAGCTCGTAATGCTTGTAACATGCAAACACTCGTGGAAGTAGGTTCATAAATGGGAGGGGGAGGACTAGGGAAGGCACTCAACAATGAGGAATCTTTATAGACTTCGGGTGAGACAATGGTGCAATAAGTGGATGACTATTTATCGAATACCGACGTGATGATAGACTCGGGGGAGGTCATGGATCTTGGCTCATAGTAAGTCAACTGATCAATGGTAATGATCTTCCCTTCATGGGTGAAGCACATCTTACAAAACACTACACACGCGACAGTTGACATGGCATATGTGTAACTACGACCTAAGAGAATATTATAATCCAAAGGGGCATTGATGACTTTGATATCGACATGGACAATATTTCCCGCAAGGGTCACTAGACAGTTTTGGTACATGTCAAGGCGTTGGGAGGAGTGTCCTTCCCAAGCACGCAAGGTGATAGTGGAGGGGGACAACTCAGGTGACTTGAGTTGTTTCCAAATAGCAGCGGACATCATACAGGTGGATGCGCCTTCATCAATAATGCATATGGATATGATGGCATTACACACTCTAACTGGTATCTGGAAAACAATATATGAAGGCAATGGAGGATGCTCTGATGTATCAACCGCGAAGACAATCAAGCGATCCTCGGAAGGGTCCACTGCACCCAAAGAAGTTAGTAAAGCCCTCTTTTGGGAAGGGCATGACTGGAGGACTTCCAGTGTCAACATGGTGGCAGGTGATTGCGCCAAGCCGTCTACTATATTGTATGTATGGGCAGCTCTGTTAGAAGACACATTACAGTGTAATGTTCCTTTTGGGATCTTGTGAATGCAATCAACTTTGGGTTGAGGCATCTGTAAAGGACCATTTGGTGTCATAAGAGGCAACTAATGAAATGGAGGGCTTATCATATTGGCGTGACCGAGTTTGTAAGTTGATATGGGAGGGGTTCACCTCATTAGAGTTCATCATCAGGATCTGATAGTCACCAAGATCAGAAGGTTGGGGGAGGTAGGCTGCTTGACCTAGCTGGGGTTGAGCAGCAACAAAATCTTGCTGAGGGAAAGGATTTGTGAGCACAGTCGGTTAAGGTGGTGCGGGATTCTAAAGCAATTGTTGACCTCAAGAAGCTGCTTGAGCTTCCCATAGTTGGCACATCTGGGTTAAAAGGGGACACTCATGTGTGTAGTGGCCATGTACACCACAACATGCATAAGGCTTATTCATACGAACAGCCTTATTTTTTTGGGGCTAACCACCCTGTGGCTGGTTGTTGGTGTTAGGCTGGTTCCCCTGGGGTTCATTAGGCTGGTTAGCTTGGTTACCATGGTTACCCTTGTTACCCTTGTTACCCTTCCCCTTATTCTTTTTCTTTGAATTCTGGGGATTGGTATCACTCTATTGTGCAAACACATGACCCTGAGGGGGTGGTGGTTGCGGGGGTTGAGAATACATGGGAGGTTGCGGCACTAATGCTTGAGGGGCTAGAGCACCAGGCTGTGCATAAGAAGGAGCAACAATTTGGTAAATAGGTTAGTGCCCTGGAACATGTTGCTAGCAGGAGAGGCATAAATGTTAGAGGAACCAGTGCCCCTCCATGGGTAGCCATAACTTCACCGAGAATATGGCGAAGAGTGTGAAATGGATCCAATGATACCATCAGTGGTGTGAGATGCCCCCAATGCATTAGCACTGCCAGGAAAAGGGAGGTCGGGAATAACAGTATAGACATAATGTAATTGAGCATAGATCAGATCATATCTCAAAGCAGTCTAGAGAGCTTCTTCTTCAGTGTGAGGAAAATGGGACGCAACATCTTTCCCAATGGGGAATAATAGGCTCTTAAGAAACCAATCTAGATAAACATGGTCTTCAAAAGGTGGGGCATGACATGTGCTACTCCTTCGACGCCACTCTTGGACATGGTCAGAAAGGCAAGTGGTGGAGGACTAACAGAATGTGGTCAATAGCTCCATACTAGTGTCGTATCGTAGAGGTAACTAGAAATATGATAAGAACGCTTTAGCAAGAATCGCAATAATGGAATGAGAGGCGGAGGGCTGGTCTACATACTATTTTGCAGCGTCTCCAGTTATAATGCTTTGGAAGAGCCGAAGACAAATGGATTCATCGATTATGGAGTTAGACGAACACCACATGTGGAAGGATCGAACATGGTTGGTAGGATCCTCTCTAGCAATACCCTCAAACTTTGAGATGTCTGAGGAAATCTTAGTCGGCATAGAGGACCAACCAACGTCATGGTGTATAGGGTTGTTTATCAATTGGTTAAGATCTGGTAGACTTAACCCAACCATAAAAGGGAGCATGGGGGCTTTCGGAAAAGTTCCTGAGATTGTTCCGCCTAATGTGATCACCAGTGTAGAACCGGAGCCACCACCAAGTTGGGTTCCTACACCAGCTATGGATCCAGACATGGTGATGATATGTGATGAAGGAGGATTGGAATTATATGAGGAATCAAGAGAAGAGTCAATATGGGGACACGGAGAGCTATGAACTCGAACTCGGCAGGGAGGAGTAATACGCCCAAGCAGAAACTAAGGTTGAAGGCCTAATAGTCTCTGTGATTTACACCTTGGTGGTGCAATGATAGAAGGACACATGGAACATGGAAATCGTGAAGGGAGATCAACAATATATCTTGTCTCTAATGCAGAGAGATAAATTTATTTTGTTAAGTCTTGGCTTGGCAGTGTAAACCAAGTGCCCTTCGCTTAAGGTGTGCTTGTGTGTGCAAGTGTATCAATTGATTAAGCCCAGATCATGTTTGTAAAAAAAGAAAAAAACTTGTTGTAAATAAACTGAAATAAATAATAGAAAAAAAACAGCAAAAGAATTAACTAAACCCCACCTAAACTGGGTTTGCAAACATTGTACTACTAGGTGGCTAAACAAATGGAAAATACACTGAAATGATCAAGAGATCTGAATGTCAGTGTGACTGGGATCAAGTGACTCTAAGCTACTGGAAAGTGGTGGAGCAACAGCGAAAAAACAAAGGGGAAGATCACTACAAAAAGATAGGGAGATGGGTAAAACACCTAGGGCAACCGATGGGACCCTAAGGGAATTTCCAAACAAGTTTAAATGTGAAACTATGGATGGTAGCAACCTATCTTATCAGATATGAAACAAAATGTTACAGATCTGGAAAATGTTGCTGAAAGTACTACAAAAAAACTCAAACTTCTCCCTCAGCTAAACTCCTCCTAGAAAGGCGAAAGTGTACTAGAAGCCCTAAGGTAGGCTAAATTCAACTTCGATGAGTAAAATAAAATGGATCAAGGCTTAAGTTGGATGAGACATAGGTAAACAGATCTGAGGAAAACCCTAAAACCCAGAAATCGCAGGTTCTTACCTGTTTTTTAATGAAATCGCATTTTTTGGGTAGAAAGCTAGGTTCTAGATCCCATATCGCACCTTTTGGGCTGAAAACTATGATTTATGCTCCAAGACTTTCAATCTACAAATTTCAAAAAAAAAAAAAAAATATGTCGTCTTTTTGCCGCAGCTAGTTCTTGTGACCAGTGGAAACGACCAGAAAGCTTACGGAAGTCAAAAATTTATCAGATCTCGGGTTAAAACATTAGGAAAAATCAATAGAAGAGAAAAAAGAGGAAACCCTAAGTTGGAAACCCTAAGCTGGAAACCAAAGGTCACCCAAGTTTCTAGATCTAAAGTATAAAACCCAGTGGAGTCACCAATTTGTTGCAGTGTTTTCTTCTCAATGATGTACGAAAAGAACCCACTTAAGATTCTGGATGACAAACGATCTCAATAATAGAATTGATTGCTAAACATCGTATATCTACAACTATTGATAGAAACAAAACCTTCCATAATCCTAATCTATGCTACAATCATAGTTAAACAATAAAATGAAGAGTAATAACCCCAAAACATCCAATGGAAACCAGATTTGTAAAGAATGATTTTATTATAGCACCTGTGAAGGGAACAAATATATGTTACCAGACCCCCTCTATGGGATGGGTTCTTGGCTATCCTCAAACGCTTTCAGCTTTAGTAAAATCTCTCTCCTCTATAATGCATAAATCGAGCAAAAATATGGTGTGAAACAATGAAAATAGTCATAAATTATAATAGTGAGTGCAAACAATGAAATAATCAAAAGTGAATAATAAGTGGAAAACCCTTCTATTTATAACAAATTATTGAGTATCCTCGATATAATGAGCAATAATAAAATATTATTGATCCCATTCTTAGAATAACGACTTGGAATATTTTATATAATTTGTTTAGGAGGAAAAGTATTTAAACTTTTATTTAGAAATAATAAATAAAATAAATGATTTATTTATCATCTCAAGGAATTAGTTAAGGAATAATAAACAAATAAGGATTTTATTTAATTATTCCTAAGGAATTTAATCAAATTAACAAAGAATAATAATTAATTAGTGATTAATTGATTATTATTAGAGAAAAATAAGATAAATAATGATTTATCTATTTATTTTTCATGATTGGGTCAAATTTAACAAGGAATAATAAGAAAAACAATGGTTTAATTAATTATTCCTAGAAAAAAATCAAATAAATAGTGATTTATTTAATTATTCTTCATGGGTTTAACTATAAACTACTTAATAAAGGTGGTTTATTAGGTAATTTCTCACAGTGAAAGCAATTTTACTATGGTAAAATTGGTTTTACATGGTGTACTTCGATCCATCTAGTAATTTAGGCTAGATGATCAATTTTTTGTTGATAACATTGTCATCCTCTACAGATCAACACCTCTCAACTTTGTGCCCTCTTGGTCAAAAACTGGAAGGCACTCATGAACCACATTCATTAGTTCATATCCAAAGGTAAGCAAGAGGTACCCTCAAAGTTGGGCCATCTTGCCATGGGTTCACGTGAAGGTCTTGAGTTGTAACTTCTTTGTATAGTTGGGAATACTCTTCATTAATCATTTTTGGAGGAGAAAAAAATTATGTATCATTGGAAAAGAATAAAAAAGAACATTATCGACAGCATATTCCATTTTTATCAACATTGAACCACCTGGTGCTCTGAGTTTTGGTATCTTCCATTACTCCACATCTACAAAGATTCATTGATTGTAACAACAACTGATCCAGGAAAGGACTTACTATTAACCCACTCTCCTTCCTTTGTTTGGATCTGGAGGCCTCCCACATCATCCTGGTAGAGAATCATCAAGAAACTCAAATTTTTATGAGCTCTATAGAAAATCTCCTCATCAAGTTGGCTATGATATAAATTGATGTGTAGTTTCATGTCAAAGAAGGTCGATCCATAGTGCTTACCCACATCCACACCCAAATTGTAGATGATCAGTTTCAGTATTTTGCGTGATAGACCACTCATCTCCGACATATATTCGTGGATCACCTCTCTATATTTTTGGTTTCCTTGGGGCCATAACTTAGAAGAGGCCTCATCAACTATAGTTGAAGCCATCCCGCTGCCTTTAGTTGAATCCTTCATGAACCACACACAATTTGTTCATATGATAAATGTCATGGCTATTCCTTAAAGTAAACATTCATCTGCACATCGTAAGACTCATTAGAAGTGATTCCTAAAAAAATTCCAAAATTTTGTTTGTCATGTTAATTTCCTTGGGAAGAGATCCTCACACTCAGCAACCTAGGAAGCACTGCAGCAGATGGAATTCATGGATAGTGATTATGGTGGAAACACTCTTGGAAATTCATTTTAAACTCCAACTACTTCTCACAATCACACCTAGAAAGACACACAAGAAAATATCAATTTCATCACTCTAATAACCACTCACACTGAAAATAAGCACTCTCGCATGATAACCTATGTCCAAGGATTTAAACTTACCAAATTAGCATGACCACATTGTTGGGCCTTAGTTTTGGTCTTATTTTGCTCTAAGAAACTTACCTAACCATCTATTTATCATCCATTTTCACTCCATTAATTCCATTTTGATGTATATTTGATGTCCTTTCAGGTATTTAGCTTTAATTTGTCAATTTCTAAAGTTTTTATAAAAGTTTGATTTTAAGTGCAAATTTGGCAATTTCAGAAATTCCCGTAATCACTCTATGGTTAATATGGATGCAGGCCACTTGAGAACGAATGGGATACATGAATGAGAAGCTTGGGAACTAGGACCAAGCCACCTATGCTTGGTTCCAACAAAACGAGCTTTATTAGGCCTATTTGGAGCTAGTCAATCATGACTAGTTATCTAGAAATCCCATCTAAATAGGGCAGTTTTGGGATTCCATGATATTGGTCATATGTCTTGGGATGAGGGTAGTGAATTCGACTTGGATAGATGGATTAGAGTAGATAAGTTTGTTAGAGTGAATTTAGATCAGTTTGTTTCATGAGACTCCTTATTTAAGAGCCACAACTTCGATGGCTCATACATTGACTTATGATACTTTTATGCTGTGATACTTTTGGTTTGAAGAATTAATTTGAAGACTTGTGCTATTCTCATTTTGCTTCTCAATGCTATGGATGTGTAATTGATTTAAGCTTCTGATATCACTTCTCAAGTGTGCAAGGCAAGGGTGGAGGGCCCCCATTCCAAGCTAAGTACACTTCATTGTTAACTAGTTTTATTTTCTGCAATTTGTTTAGTGTAGAAATGGTTTTTCAAAGCTTTATTTCAGATTGCTTTATGATTCATGAATGGTATTTGATTGCTTTATTTATTAGCTGATTCATCACTTTATTGAGTTGAAGAAACACAAGTGTTCAAGTTGAGCATCTCTTCTGCTGAAATGATGAATTACAACTAGTTTCTTTGATATGCATGCAAGTGGTTTTTATTATGATTTTGAGTATTGACTTGAATAACTTATGATGAAATACTTTATGTGTCTCTTAAGTTAAGAGCTTCTTTCATTAACAATTTATCCATCTCAAATTCTTGATTTTAATCTCTTATTCATTAAGTAATAGTTGAGGCAAAGGTGGACTTCTTGAGTCAAGAACCATCTTAATATTCTTCCTCTACTGTAAACAAGTTGAATTAGAGTTATAAGATGTATTTCTTTTGAATAAATTATCTTTTGAGGTTTGATTATATCTGATCTTCATACATAGTGAACTTGCCTCAAAGCATAAACAACCCGGATTGATAATAAATAATTGTGTTAGTTTAGGTACATAAATTAACTCAACATTTTGGCGCCGTTGCCGGGGAGGCAAATATCGGCGTAGTCAATAGAAAGATAAAATTCAAAACAAACAAAAACATTAGTTACATTTCTTTTCTTTAATTATGTGTCTTTATGCCTAGATTTAGAGATCCTCAAGGTAGATTTATTAAAAACCCCCCACACATAGAGATAGGATCATCGCACACACCAGTTACTGGTAATCCAATAATTGAGGAATTGGTAGAAAAACAAAGAACTGGCCAAAGGAAAACAAAAAGAAAATATCAAAGGAAAACCATCTGTTTTTCCATCTATAAGTCAGCCTAATTTTGAACAACCTAAATTTTTTCCCAAACTTGAAACAACTAAGCCAATGGCGGAAGAAGGACATGGATCTACTATACTCACTCCTTAACAACGAATTGAGTATGAAAGACAACAAAGAGAATGGAGGAGGAAAAGAGAGGAGGAGGCAAAACAAGAACATGATAGGAAGATGGAGCATGATCAGAAAATACAAGAAGATGGTGATCATGAGGCTACCTTTGGTTTTCCAATAGTAGACACAAGTGAAATATTAGGAGAAGAAGTGAAAATGAAAAATATTCCACCTTCTGTATTGCCAAATTTTTATGGAATGTCCACAGAAGATCCCGATGCTTTTATGTTTGAATTTGATATTTTATGTAGAACATGTGGGTATACTGATGACGTCCATAAACTTCGTCTTTTTCCTACAACATTGAAAGCAGCAGCTTTAAAATGGTTCATGGGTTTAGGAGAACAAACAATAAATTCTTGGGATGACATGAGGAAAGTTTTCCTTAAAAAATATCAAGCTTATTGTAGATCTAGAGATTCTAAGGAAGATGTTTTTCAAATGACACCACAAGAAGATGAAAGTTTAGAGGAATATTTGGAAAGATTTGCATATAATTTGCAAAAATCTAAACAACGCTCTTTAAACCAAGATACCATTCGAACAATCTTTCTCAAAGGTGTAAGGGATGAATACCTTGACATTTTGAATGTAATGGGTAAAGGAGACATTTCAAATTTACCATTTGAAGAAATTGTGGAATTATGTCAAAAGTATTCTAGAGGAAGATCAAAAACTGGGAAAAGAGAAGTAAGCTCAAAAGCAGCAAAATCAGCTGCAGGAGGGATCACAAGAGCTGAGATAGGGAGTTTATTGGAAAACTTTAAAACAGACCTCTTAAGTACATTAGGAACACAAGTGGATGTTCTTAAGGCAAACAAGAAGAAAGAAGAACAAGAACAAGTCTTAGCAATCTTTTGTTCCAAATGTAGGAAGAAACATCCATTGAGAGAGTGCCCTTTGGATAGTATCCAAGTATGTGGTCTTTGTACAGAAAATCATTCCACAGAAAATTGTGAAAAATTGAAAGAATTGCAAATGAATTAAATGGAAGAAGTGCCAGGAATAGAAGGATTTTATTATGTAGCACCTCTAATACCATGGCAACCTAGGATGCCTCAGCAAAATCCACAACAATTCCCTCAACAAAGTTACCTCTATCCACCTCAAAATATTTGGACTCCTCCAATGCCATGGCAAGCTTGGCCTCCACAACAATATCCACAACAACCTGCACAAGGTTGGAGAGGATATGGATATGGAAACTAACCACCTCAACAGTATCAACAACATTACCAGCAACAATACCAACAGCCATTTTCATACCCACCATATCCTCCATCCATGCCATTTCCGCAACAAAATTCTGCATACCCGCCATCCATTCCATTTCCACAGCATAATCCACCACCATTGTTGACACAACCACAACAGTTACAGTTACCATCAAATCAACCCAGACCAACACAATTACCAGCCCAACCGGTGGCCAATCCGAATAATAAAGTGGACAAATCTGCATACACTGTAGAGGAAGCAGCATATTTTCCAACTTACTCTATTCTTCCTCTGAATGATGTCCATTTAAGGTCTGGAAAAGTACTTTAAAAGGATTCTCCGCCAATTGTAGAAGAACCAACTGAACAAGGAGAATCATCTGAAACAGCACAAACTGAAATACAAGTTCAAAAAGCGAAATCAATTACAACTCAAACACCACCTTACCCTGAAAGGTTAGTGGAACAACCAAAAGAAATAACCCTTCCTAAATTTGATATTTTAGATGAATTAAAGAATGCTTATGTAAAAATTCCTTTGTTAAAAGCAATTAAAGAAATAC
>APFE030267534.1:0-26663 GCA_000404065.3 Pinus taeda | reverse complement strand
TGGCTTCATCCTTAAATTGCACAGGCCCAGAAGAGCTTTGCGTTGTCTACTTCCCTGACACTCTCTCAAGGCATATGCCCATTCAGACTTACCTTGCACGCCCAGTTCAAGATTGACTCCAACTGCTAGGAAACTGCAAATTTGCGCTTCAGGTTAGTGATTGATTTTTTTTTTTCTTCAAACACTGTGGGTCTGATTGCTGCTACCTTTTAATTTTTTATTTAATAAGTAATTTAATTTTTTATTCACAAAAGATTAGATTTGTATGTGTAACTGCTCACAGCGCTTTAAAACAAGGGTTTATCATTATGCAGAATATGGTTTCTTGGCCTAGAAATTGACATTCCACTGAAAGTTTCTTTTGGTTTTCAAAAAGCTTCTGGGTTTTTAAACTTATTTTACAGCGAATCAATCTGTTAAAACTTCAACCGACAGTGATAAAAACAAAAATTTATTTTTTGTTTTTAAAAAAATTCTTGGGTTTTAAACTTATTTACAACGATAAATCTATTAAAACTTTAACTCACGGTGAAAAAAACAAAATTTTAATTTTAATGACTATATTTAAAATTCCTAAGTTTTAACTTATAACCTTTTAGGGAGAACACTAGATTTAAAATAACTAACCAAAATAATACTCCATTTTGATTGCTAAAAACAATGCCTTCTCAAGCACAGTGGGATCACAGTTAGTTTGGTGTAACTGGATTTTTGAGTAAACCATTATTTATGTATATGTATGAATTAATAATTTGTTTCCAAATGTATTTCTCTTATTGGATGGTTGGAAGTTGGTGGTACATTCTTATGTCTTTTTAAGGTGTCATATATTTATATTTTGTATCAAACATTATATTAGATAACGTCATAAATTATCTTTGAATTTGCATGCGGCATAATGTAAATTGTTGGCTTTAAATGATAATTTAAATATATGAAATGGATAACCATGAAGTGTTTTACCTTGCACTGATTATATACTTTAAATGAGCAAATTTCAAATGTTCAACACTTTTTATTGAAACCTCCACAATTGAGTTTTTTCAAATTTTGGTTTTTTTCCTTACCATAAATATATGAAAATTTTCAACATAATTATTTATTGAATGGTAATTTTTTAATCAAAACTTTATTAGTGAAGGGTTAATTTATTATGAGAACATCACTCTTGAAGGGCAAATTTTTTAATATAACGTTTATTGACGGGAAACATAAAGACCCAAAACGTCAAAAAAAAATTGTATGACGGGTAAAGAGAAATCCAGTTTTTTCAAATTTTGGTTTTTTTCCTTACCATAAATATATGAAAATTTTCAACATAATTATTTATTGAATGGTAATTTTTTAATCAAAACTTTATTAGTGAAGGGTTAATTTATTATGAAAACATCACTCTTGAAGGGCAAAATTTTTAATATAACGTTTCTTGACGGGAAACATAAAGACCCAAAACGTCAAAAAAAAATTGTATGACGTGTAAAGAGAAATCCAAATTCCTACCCTGTAGGTGATTGCTTCGCGCTGTACTTATCTAGAGTTTGGAATGATTCAGGTTGACTTTCGCTCGAATTTCTGACACTGCATGCCCATTATTCTTACTGGATGTTTAGAGGATGCCATTTGAATTCGGATTTTTGTTTTCCTTTCAAAATTTTTCAATTTGCTAAGTCATTGATATGTGTTTTTTAAGCAAGTAATTTGACATATTTCAATGTGATAATGGAGAAATTTCATTTTATTAATATTTTCTAAGTTATTTCGATTTACCATAATTTCTTTTTAAAAGATAATAATAATAATTTTGTTTCTTTTAATAAGAAGAATCAATCTTACTTAACACAATACTTCAATTCAATGTAATCTCAACCTATTTTTTTTTTTTTTAATACTTTTCTTATTATACATTAAGTAGGATATATTGCACTGAATTTTGTAGCGATGAATTATTTTTTTCATTTGAGCAAAAATATTTAAAGATATTCTAAACTTTAACCTCTTCCATTAAATTTATTATTTTGAATATATAATATATATATATATATAGATATATATATAATTTTAATTTACCCAGAAAACAACTAGTGTAAACTTTTATCCTCCTATTTTGTACGATCCATCAATATAGTACATCATTAATTTATTTAACACAGTAGTACATTTAATGCAGTACTGTACTACAGTAGCAGTCTTCAGCTACAGACGCCTGACAACATTAGTATACAGGAGCTTCACAGTTTCCATGATTTTTTTTACTATGTCAACTCACAACCATCCAACTAAATATGTAGTGTATTAAACTAAATAATTTCATGGATAGTTTGAAATTTCATAGTTGTTGCTGTTTTTTTACAGAATGGCTAAAGAAAGCTCATAACGTGTGAAACCCGACCCTTCTCAGTCTGCTACATTGTATCTCCATCTTCTTCCATTGTTGTTCTTCCATAGCTGCTATCCTACTGGGAATTGAGTGTCCTCTACCAGGATAGATAAAACTAAGCGGTTTATTTAAGCAGTTTTTCCCAACTTCTGTCTCCTTGGAAGATGGTGTTTCTACCAACTTCTGTCTCCTTGGAAGATGGTGTTTCTACCATGGTTGGATTTCTTTATTTTTTTCAAGTCTTTAGCACGGAGGACATTGCTTTCTTTATTTTTTTCAAGTCTTTAGCACGGAGGACATTGTTGTTCTGGTTTCTACATAGTTTATGGGGAAGTGTTGACACAGATAAACAAGTATATCTCAGAAAGACAATATGGGTGTTCACTAAACTATTGAGGATTTTTCTGGTAAAATCCCAGAAACACAAAATTAAAACACAAAGAGGCAATGCTCTGTTTCCTTACTCCATAGGATCTTTTGTGCACATGGAAGCTTTTAAAAAATTACTGAAGAACAGAGTATTACATACCCAGAAAATGATTTCTATTCATTAAAACAAAAAACACTGATACATATTCATCCTCTTTGCTGAGAAAGATTCACCCAAAAGAAATTTACCAACAAAAGTTACTCTGTTTTACACTGTGTGAAAATCTCATTTGCGTTTATTGCTGTAAAACCAACTTGTACATATACTACAGTAAAAATTTAAATCACATTATGCACTTTGCATATTACAAAAAATTGATCTTCGTTTTTTTTGCGTTCACTTTCGCACTGCTGTGCAAACTTCAGTTCATTTCATAAGCCCACTTTTACATTCACACTGTTGTGTGTGTTTTTTTTAACTGCACATTGCTTCCCCCATTTTTCTTACTCGCACTGTTGTGCGTGCTACTGCTTCATTGCAGAATGGTTAACACAAAAAAAACATAACACATACTATGCTTATGCAACTACAAAAACAAAGAAAATTACATTAAGTATATGACCATACTCTCGTACATATTAAAAACATTAAAATTTAAAAACATTTACCTATGCCCATACCTCCATAAGAAAAAAAACATTAAAATTAAACGCTTTACCAATATCCTACGAACCGCAGTAAATAACATTAATTACCATACTATGCGTATGCAACTACAAAAAAAAAAGAAAATTACATTACGTATATGACCATACTCCCGTACATATTAAAAACATTAAAATTTAAAAACATTTACCCATGCCCATAACTCCATAAGAAAAAAAAACATTAAAATTAAAGGCTTTACCAATATCATACGAACTGGAGTAAATAACATTAATTACCTGACTGAAATAAACGTCGGTCAACCCAAAAATTTACGCAATGTCATTCCCTCTAGGCCTGAATGCAGCTTTGGAGTAATCGGACGGTGGACAATCATCCTCGCAATCGAACGGTTCATGTCAATTTCGAGAGAGGCTTTTTTGTTGAACTTTACCTCCCGAGATTGTCAGAGATGGTGACGTATGGGGATAGCCACGCATCAACACTATATTTTCTCGGGCTCTTGTTGTACGAAAACTACCTTCACGCAAAAGCAGTCCGAGAAGCATCAAGGTGGTTTGTGGTTTTGCTGCGGTGGTTTTGATGTGCGCAGTTGAAATTAGATTTCAACACTCCCCTTTAATTTCAACTGCTAGGCATTCAGTCATACCCAGACACTTCCTTAAAGATTCAAAGTTTTTCTGATCCAATGGCTTTGTCAAGATGTCTGCAACCTATTCTTGAGTCCTGCAATGTTCTAGGACAATTTCTCCATTGTTCACCAATTCTCCGATGTAGTGAAACCTTGTATCAATGTGTTTCGTTCTCTTATGAAACATTGAATTCTTTGACAATGCAATAGCTGAGCTATTGTCACAAAAAATTACTGTCGCTTTTTCCTGCTCTTGGCCTAAGCTCCTCAACATCCTTCTCATCCAAACTTCTTGATATGTTGATGTTGCAGCTGCCACATATTCAGCCTCTGCTGTAGACAATGCTATAATGGATTGCTTCTTAGAAGCCCATGAAATGGCTCCTGAACCCATATGAAAAACATAACCGGAAGTGCTTTTTCGATCATCAACACTTCCAGCCCAATCACTATCAGTGTATCTAACCAAATCTGATTGTTCTGAGACATTATATAAAATTCCAAACATTTTGGTACCTTTGACATACCTCAAAATTCTTTTTGCTGCCTGCAAATGTGCCTCCTTTGGCCTCTCCATGAATCTAGAAATTAAACTAACAGAATACATAATGTCAGGCCTAGTTGTTGTTAAATACATAAGGCTGCTTACAATAATCTTGTACAAACTAGGATCAAAATCCTTGCTGCTGTCCTCTCTGCTGAGTTTTAATCCCATTACTGTGGGAGTGATCGTTGTCTTGCATTCTTGCATGTTAAATTTTCTCAATACTTGATTTACATATCTTGCCTGTGAGATAAAAATTCCTTTTTCATTTTGATCTACTTCTATGCCTAAGAAGTATATCAAGAAACCCATGTGAGTCATTTCAAATTCCTCTTTCATAACTGATTTAAAATTCTTAATGAGCTGATCATCATTACCTGTGAAAATAACATCATCAACATATAAGACAAGAATTAAAATTTTACCATCTTTTTCTTTGATGTATACGGTGGGTTCTCCTTTACACTTGTCGAATTCATTATCCAATAGATATGAATCTATTCTGCTGTACCATGCTCTTGGCGCTTGCTTCAGCCCATAAAGAGATTTCTTCAATTTGCACACTTTATGCTCTTCACCTTTCTTCTCATAGCCTAGAGGCTGTTCAACATAAACCTCTTCCTTTAACACTCCATTTAGGAATGCTGACTTCACGTCCATTTGGTAGATTTTCCATTTGTTTTGTGTTGCTATGGACATCACTGCTCTCACGGTTTCCATTCTTGCAACCGGTGCAAACTTCTCCTCATAATCTCTCCCATACTGCTGCTTGTACCCTTTGACAACCAGTGTTGCCTTGTGCCTTTCTATCTTGCCTTCAACATTGCTCTTGGTCTTGTAAACCCATTTCACTCCAATGATTTCTTTACCTTTTGGTAGCTCAACCAAATCCCATGTTTTGTTTCTTTCTATGGCATTCATCTCCTCATCCATAGCTTCTATCGATTTCTTATCTTTAATTGCATCCTCGAAATGAATAGGATCATCAACATGATAAAACAAGGCAAATAAGGAATTTATTCCTTCATCATAAATATCACTTAGATTTCTAAACTTCTTACCTCTTTCATTTGGTGTGCAAATGCTTGAAGACGCACTTGAATTTCCTCCTTGTGGTGTGCTTGGAGAATCACTCTCATTTATCCTCAATGGTGTCCCTTGTTGTCCTTGTGTTGGCGCTGCTGATTGGGGATGCATTTCAGCCACCTCCTCATCATCTTCATCATGAGACAAACAGTTTTTAACATTCACTGTTTTCTCTATGCTTCCATCCCAAGCTTCCTCTTCAATGAATTGAACATCTCTGCTGACGAAAAACTTCTTGGTAAATGGGATATACAACCTGTAGGATTTGGATTCCTCACTGTATCTAATGAAGATACATTTCTCCCCTTTGCTGTCCAACTTCCTCCTTAGCTGATCTGGAATGTGTGCATAGGCCACACATCCAAAAACTCTCATGTGGGTGACTCCTTGCTTTCTCCCACTCCATGCTTCTTCTGGCACTCTATTCATCACTGCTTTTGTAGGACACCTGTTCAGAATATATGCTGCACAATTTACAGCTTCAGCCCAATAGTCATTTGGCAAATGCTTTGCCTTCAACATGCTTCTCGCCATATCCATGATGGTCCTGTTCTTCCTTTCAGCAACTCCATTTTGCTGTGGGGTGTACCTTGTTGTAAATTGTTTATGAATTCCATTTTCTCTGCAAAATCTTAGGAATTCCTTGGAAATATACTCTCCTCCTCTATCAGTTCTGAAAACTTTAATATGCAGCCCGCTTTGGTTCTCCACAAGTGCTTTGAAATTTCTGAACTTCTCAAACACTTCACTTTTGTTTTTAAGAAAATAAATCCAAGTCTTTCTTGTAAAATCATCAATAAAAGTTAGGAAATATTGGTTGTCTGCTAATGATGCACCTTGCATCGGTCCACATAAATCTGAGTGGATGATCTCTAAGGGTGCCTTTGCCCTTATGCTTTTACCTGATGGAAAACTTTCTCTATGTTATTTCCCCAAAATGCAGCCTTCACATAGGCTGTCCGGTTTCTCTATCAATGGTAATCCTTTCACCATTCCTTTTCTGCTTAACAAGTTTAGACCTCCAAAATTGAGATGACCAAATCTCAAGTGCCACAACCAATTTTCATCCTTTGGCACACTTTGGAAGGCCTCTTGGGTAACTGCTGCAATTTCATTTTTGTTTTTCAGATTTGCCCTGATCCTGAGAGGGAACATCCTGTTTCTTGTCATCTTCACTTTAGCAATGCATCGTTTGCTGGGTGCTATATCCATGATGGTACACACATCATTCACAAAGAAAACATTGTAACCCTTTTGAAAAAGCTGTCCAATACTCAAGAGGTTACATCTCATTCCGGGGACATAATAGACATCTGCTATGGTTTTCCTTTCTCCTTGCTTTGTAAATATTTTTAACTCCCCTTTTCCCATAACAGAAATTTTGCTATCAGTTCCTAGTGTGACTTCTGATTTCATATTTTTATCTAGGGTAGAAAAGAGAGTTATATTTCCTGTCATATGGTTGCTGCAACCTGAGTCTAAAAACCATATGTCTTCACTGTTTGTTTCAGCCATGTTACAAGCTAACAACACATTATTTTGGCTGATGTTTTCTCTAGTAACATTTGCATTTTGTCTATTACTCATATCATGCTGCTTCTTCCTACATTCACTGACATAATGCCCATATTTTTTACAATAATAGCATTGAAAATTGGATTTTTCATACCTTTGTCCTTGAGCATGATGTTGTCCTCTTTGTTGGTTGTTGCCTTGGCTTTGGTTCTGATTTGAATTGTTGCCTCTTCCTTGAGCATTTTCTAGACTGTTCCTTCCACCTCTGTTCTGGCTTCTTCCTCTTCCTCTCTTGTTTCCTCTGCCTTGACCTCTTCCTCTTCCAAAGGACATCTGGGTCTTAAAGGCTTGCTCTAGGGATGATTTTTCATTCCTACTCAATCTCTGCTCATGTGTCATCAGTGATACATGTAGCTCATCAACTGAAAAGTTTGAGAGATCCTTTGTCTCTTCAATGGTGGTGACAATAGCATCAAACTTTGAGGGTAAGACCCTCAGTATTTTCTCCACAATCCTCCTTTCTTCAATGGTTTCTCCATGAATCCTCATCTGTGTGATCAGGCCAATTACATGTGTGAAGAATGAGTCAATGTTGTCTGTTTCCTTCATGCAAAGATTCTCAAAATCTTTCCTCAGCAACTGTAGTTTTGCTGTCTTCACTTTCTCCATGCCTTGATAGGCTCTCTTGAGGGTCTGCCATGCTTCATTGGATGTCTTAGTTGCTGCTATCCTTGGAAACACACTCTGGTCCACTGCTTGATACAAAAATACAAGGGCTTTTGAGTCCTTCTTCCTATTGCTCTTTAATAGATCTTTCTCTACTGGAGTTAATCTATTAAACTCATTTTCATCTGTTGGTTCTTCAAAACCATCTTGAACTAATTCCCATAAATCTTGAGAGGCAAACAGGGCTCTCATGGTTATTGCCCAATAGTCATAGTTTTTCCCATTAAACTATGGGAGCTGGGTGTTAAACATACCCATACTAGTGCTTGTGCTGGCCATTCCTGGCATCCTTAGTTATGCTTCAATTTCTTGACTATGTATTTTAAAACAACTGACTGCTTCTTCAGCAACACATAAAAAAACTTTGTGAAATACCTGAGTATTTTCTTGACTGAGCCTTCACTTTGCTGGAGAAGATCTACTGCTGTAACAAAAGACTCCTCCCTTCAACTTCTTTGTCACCTTCAAAGAGTCTAAGCTTGCTCTGATACCACTGTTAGGGATTTTTCTGGTAAAATCCAAAAAACACAAAAATAAAACACAAAGAGGCAATGCTCTATTTCCTTTACTCCACAAGATCTTTTGTGCACAGGGAAGATTTTAAAAAATGACTGAAGAACAGAGTATTACATACCCATAAAAAGGATTTCTATTCATTAAAACAAAAAACAATGATACATATTCATCCTCTTTGCTGAGAAGGATTCACCCAAAAGAAATTTACCAACAAAAGTTACTCTGTCTTCTCCTGAGATTTTACGCTCTGTGAAAATCTCATTTACGTTTACTGCTATAAAACAAACTTTTACATATACTGCAGTAAAAATTTAAATCACATTATGCACTTTGCATATTACAAAAACATGATCTTCATTTTTTTTGCCTTCACCCTCGCATTGCTGTGCAAACTTCAGTTCATTTCATAAGCCCACTTTGACATTCACACTGCTGTGTGTGTGTTTTTTTTACCTACGCATTGCTTCCCCCGTTTTTCTTACTCGCACTGTTGTGCGTGCTACTGCTTCTTTGCAGAATGGTCAACACAAAAAAAACATAACACATACTATGTGTATGCAACTACAAAAGCAAAGAAAATTACATTACATATATGACCATACTCCCGTACATATTAAAAACATTAAAATTTAAAAACATTTACCTATGCCCATACCTCCATAAGAAAAAAAAACATTAAAATTAAAGGCTTTACCAATATCCTATGAACCGGAGTAAATAACATTAATTACTTGACTGAAATAAATGGCGGTCAACCCAAAAATTTATGCAATGTCATTCCCTCCAGGCCTGAATGCAGCTTTGGAATAATCCGACGGTGGACAATCATCCTCGCAATCGAACGGTTCATGTCAATATCGGGAGAGGCTTTTTTGTTGAACTTTACCTCCCGAGATTGTCAAAGATGGTGACGTATGGGGAGAGCCACGCGTCAACACTATATTTTCTTGGGCTCTTGTTGTACGAAAACTGCCTTCACGCAAAAGCGGTCCGAGAAGCATCAAGGTGGTTTGTGGTTTTGCTGCGGTGGTTTTGAGGTGCGCAGTTGAAATTAGATTTCAACATAAACAGGTAGGTCCTCATGATCAAATAGTAAGCCTAACTCATAGGTATTTATGCATGTCAAATGTGTTTATGGGACCAAATTTCCTGTCTGTTCGCTGGACATCTAATAATGCTGCAGTTTTTGGGGTAAAATTAGAGAACGGTTTTCATCAACTTCCTGAACTGTTTGAGAATTGAATCGTTTTTAAGCTCATTTGCACTCTAAATGTTCTTTCTGGGTATGTTATCCTTTTAATAATCATCGTAATCTTACTGGATTGTCTGAAACAACATTGTTTCTTATCTATGAATATACTTAAGTTCTTGGCTTAAGGGGTTTACATTTAACTCCCCATCTCCATAAGCCATTGGGATTACAGAATTTAAAAGAGAGTTTAACTGGTTTTCTCGCATACTGCTTATCTATTAATTAATTCGACTGTCATTTCCTATCATGGTTCAAGCTTTCCAACTTTCTAATTATCTGTAGCCCCTGCAAACAGTGCGGGTTTCCGCTATGTCATGTTTGGTTTCTCTGTAACTAGTGCTATTGCTATTGTCTGAACTTCGGATGCTAAAATTCGTTGTTCTAGCTGCATGAAAACTTGGTTTATTCGACTAACATTGATATTCCTTCCCTTTCGCTGCTAGCATATTACTATCAATTTTCGTCATTGGTTTTGTTCCTTCCCGACCCTCTCCAGTATTTGCTGGTTTCAGACTTTCCCGAATTGTTTCAACTTTCCCAGAGGAGTGTGGGATTCCATCCACTTCTGATAGCGCATATCATTTATGTCACTTATTCTATAGGCATCATCCGCACTTATCTCAAGACACCTATTTATTTCCACATGAGGTCATATCTGCAGTAACACTCTTTAGGTCAGTTTTTTAAGGCGACTCCTATTTCAGACCCTATAGCATTTTAAATGCGGCTTGACATGGCCGCTTGATACCCCGATATAACACGCCGCCATGCCATTGCCATTGAAAAAGAAACGAAGATGAATATGCTCTGGGTATCGAGCGGCCATGTCAGGCCGCATTTAAAATGGTATAGGGTATGAAATAGGAGTCATCGTTTTTTAATAGATAATTCCCATTTCAGGTTGTTAACCAGCGGTGACCATACACAATATTCCATTTAACTTTGTACCTATCCCTCTCTTGGATTCCCTCTTTTTTTGGAAATTGGTGATCCCAATAGAGTTGTACAGTTAATCAGGTCAGACTTTCTCCTTTTTCATAACGTCAGACCTAAAATTGTTTAAAAAGCTCTTAGAATCTGTTGAATTATACGCCATACTATACCCCAAAATATTAATTCATGCTAACATCTCTGCCACCTCTGCACTCATTCATGCCACTATGGAGGTCGAATCCCATTGGATCGGTGCTAATATCCATGTCAGCCAAAGCACTGCACGCTCACTTGATGCATGGCACACTATCTTGGATGACGGTAGCCTGCGAGAGGTCGCCGAGAGGCCTTATGATCCTTTGGGTGGCAAACTTGTATTACAACATCGTCGTTCTAAACATCGCTGCGTAAAAACTGCTCCTCGTCCTCGGACTTTGGCTTTGCACAGTAATACCCTCGTAGACCGTATTACAAGTCTCCAAAAAAATGCCTTATTTGGTAGATGGTATTTCTTAGAGATGGAAGAATCTAAAACACGTAAATGGATTGATAAGAAATGGAAATCAATGTTAGGTTACATTTCTACGATTGTTAGGCTTCTAAAGGGATGGTACAACTTTCACTTTCTCAGTGAGGAAGACATGGAGAAAATTTTAGCCATCCCATGGTTTCATGGAAAAAGTTTCTTTGCCCTCCATAAGTGGTATAGTGGGTACAATCCCCTTTGTAATACTCCCTCCAACAAACTAGTATGGATAAATTACAAGGACTCCCTCTGGAATTATGGACAAAACAGAGACTTGCTCACATTGGTGACACCAACGGAAAATTTATCTACGTGGACCCTCGCTGCCTAGGAGCACAAGACAAAAGGGTAGCCTAGATCCTCATTGAAAAGGATTATAGAGGGGGATTCCCTGACCACATTGAACTGCATTGGGGAGACACCTTTCTTCAGCAAGCATTTGACTATTGGGGAGTTCCTTCCAGATGCTCTTTCTGCCACAGAACTGGATACATGCGTGAACAATGACCTTCTCATCCAGGCGGATGCTTCCAAGGCAAAAGATGCTATAAAGGTGCCACGAGGCCTCACTTGAACATGGGTCATCAAAGTCTAAAAACCAAAGAGTACTTGCCACATAAGCATCCTCCCCATCAATCAGGTATGCACCCATGCCGGAATTCCCAACTTCCCCATGCATTTGGATCAATTGTTTCTTCGCCCATTACCATACCATCATCATTGATTAATTTGGCCAAATCAAATTTTCCTTCTTCTGACAGCCCACGAGCTTTTATGTGTTATCCACCTCTCGAGCCTGCAACTAACCAGGACATTCCAATTCCCTTTATAGCTCCTCATCCATATATGGATATGCTATCCACCTCGCAAATAGCATATGTTGCACCTCTGGCTCCACCTCACCGACAATCAAAAGATAAAATCCCTTTCCTTAGTATTACTCCTCCATATTCTCCCACAGCCTCGCCGACAAATTCGGTCGGGAGTGACTTAGACCTCCTCCTACGAAGGAAGACCCTTTATCTCCATACCCTCACTATCGACAAATCGGCAGGCACCTCATCCCCCAACATTAGCCCGACCTCGACGGGAAACATTACAGTGTGTAGGAAGCAAAACAGTGGCAGTAACCACTTTCGGGGACGATCCAATAAAAATCCATTTTCCTCCCCTTTGGATAGGTTTTTTGTTGACATTCTGATTGCTAACATCTTCCCCTCACGGGCCCTTAGAGCACAAATGCCTCAGAAAGACCTTTCATGATGTGCATCCTCTCCCTTAATATTCGGGGCTTGGGGACTGCCCCTAAATATATAGCCCTCAAAAACCTGTTGTTATCTCTACAATATTTCATTATCCTCATTCAAGAAATGGTGCACAATGTTCCTGACACTATTCAATATTTTCATAAAATGTTTCCAAACTAGTATATATCTGCAATTGCTGCTATGGGCCTCTTGGGAGGTCTTGTGGCCTTATGGGACCATAGCTAGATCAACATTAAGGCCTTTGAATGTTTCTATGGTATACTACTGGAAGGTAGTATTCATGGCCTACCGTGTCATGTACATATCTTAAACATATATGCCCCATACAGAGATAGAGGGAACTTTTGGGGCCGGTTCATATTGTCGGGTTTGATGAACCTAGAGATGCTAATTATAGTAGGAAACCTAAATTGTACTGTCAGCCTCGATGAAGTTTGACGATGCTTCAGGAAATCCGATCCTCTCACTGGGAAAATTCAGAATGCCATCATCATGAACAATTTTCTCGATGTTTGCCCTTCCAAAATTTTCCCTACATGGGACAACGGACGCTCTAGCTTTGCCTATGTTGCTAAAAGATTGGATTAGTTCTTGATTCACGAGCAATCGTTGGACCGTTTGGGAGATGTCCGGGTTAACACCATCAATAACTTTATATCAGGTCATAGGCCCATCACTCTGCAATGTAGAAAAAAGGAACTTCGCTCGGGTTTCCCCTTCAAATTCAATAGAATAATCTTAGAGGATCCGAAATTTAATAAGCTAGTGCACGATACTTTGGAAAGTATTAATGTCTCAGGATCCTCTCCTATGCTCAATATCATGGAAAAATTAGACTCCCTCTCGGGAACTGTTAAATCCTAACAGAAAAGAAAAATTAGGGACAGTAGAAAGGAGCTTGTGAAAATACAAAAATGTCTGGACTCTCTCGTGGCCTCCATTTCCACTCATTTCATTCTTGATCACATCTGAGCCAACATTCAAGCACTGCAACATAGGAAGAAGAAAATTCTAATGATAGAAGAATCTACATGGAGATTAAAGAGCAAGGCTTTCTGATTAAAAGAAGGTGATTGAAAAACAAATTTTTTCCACAGATATGCAAACTACTGCTGAAATATAAATTCCATATGCCAAATCACCGACTCAAATGGACGAATATCCCAGACACAAGAAGAAATAAGTGATGCTGCTATAAACTTCTTTCAAAATTCTTATGAAAGCAATGAAAATCCTTTTGTGGAAGATTTGATTTGGAGAATTAATCCATACCCTATCATGTTTGATCTGGAGAAAAATGAGGATTTTTTAAGGAAGTTTCTGAAGATGAGCTACTGGGAGTTCTCAAGTCTTTTAAGAGTGACAAAAATCCTAGTCTTGATGGATGGACAATTAAACTTTTGTCTCATTTCTTTGAACCTATTAAGTTGGGCGTGCTTGGTATGATCGAGGAATCCAAGAATATTGGCTTCATTCATCATAAGATAACTTCCACATATATCGCTCTCATCCCCAAAAATAAATCTGTTGAGAGTATCTCAGACTTTAGGCCTATTTCTCTGTCCAATGTCATCTATAAAATCATATCAAAGACTATTGGGGTGGTTGCAATGGACTATCTCTCTCCATATCACCTTAACAGCATGGATTTCATATGGGCAGAATCATCCACGATGTTGTGGCAAATGCACAGGAAAGCATGCAATCCATCCACACAAAAAACATGGACACGACTATTCTTTAGGTTGACCTCCATAAAGAATATGACTATTTGGATTGGGGTTTTCTTAGACTAATTCTTAACAAGATAGGTTTACAACCTAGATGTATTAACTGGATCATGGAATGTGTGGACAATGTAAACTATGCCATCATCATCAATGGACTCCTAACAAGATTCTTCTGGGCTAGCAGAGGTCTTCGTCAAGGATGCTCATCATATCCTTTATTATTCATTCTCGTCATGGACTGTCTGAGTTTGTATATCAGAAAAGAAGTCCTAGAGGACCAATTCAAACCGCTGAAGCTAGGGAACAACATCAATATCTCTCATAACCTCTTTGTTGATTACATCCTTATAATGGGTATGCCCTGCCCTTTTTCTTGGTATTATCCTTTTCATATTTTTAGTAGATTTGCAAATGTTTCAGGATTGTGCATGAATTGCAATAAATATATTCTTTATGACAGTTAGTCTAATATGGTAACTATTACATATATTAAAGACTTATTTGGAATTGAGGCTAGACCTATGCAAAATGGATTGAAATACCTTGGTTATAGACTTAAACCCTCATGCTTTAGAATTTCTAATTGGAAATGGATTACTGAAAAATTATATAATATAATTTCTGGGTGGGAATTTAGATGTCTGTCCTTAGGGGGTAGGGCCATCCTGACTCAAGTTGCTCTATCACAACTGAGTGTCTACTAGGCACATATTTTCATATTCCTAACTCCATCATTAGTGACATAAACCGACTTATGGAAAATTTCATCTAGGCAGGAAACCACAGTAAAAGAAAACTCCATCTGACCAAACTATCAAATATTACTCTTCCAAAGGACATGGGTGGATAGGGAATTTTGGACCTTCGTTATTTTGGTGAGGCATTTCTTATCAAATCTCTCTGTAGGGGTTTATTTGGAACAATAACATGGAGCAATATTATCAATCATAAGTATCTAAAGAATAAAGAAGTCATTTTTTGGTACCGATTTCGATCAATTGGTATAAAACAAGGTTCAAAAATCTGGTTAAGTTTCCTAAAAAGCAAGAAATTCTTCATTCAACATCTTGCATGGAAATTCCAGACTGGAAATAGTATTCTTATTGGCATTGACCCAATATTGGGTGCTGAATTGAACTTCTCCATTTCCAACATTATCATTAAGCACTTGAATGACAATGGTCTCTTTTTTTGGGGCCAAGTCATAAAATGCTAGTAGGGTACGCTCCCCGTATGGAACACTGCCCTTGAACTGCGGTTAACTGGCCACTTGGAAGGGGATTGGTTTCAGACCACCTCAACAATGAAGCAACTTGGCATCTGCCGATCTAGGACTCAGGACAGAATTATATGGTCAAGAAAAAGGATTTAAGATAACATTGTTGTGGCAGACACTTATCATGCATTATCAAATAATGTTGCCAAGAAAGGGGAGCATCATACCCTTTATGATTTCTGGAAAACTAAAGCTCCAATAAAAATTATACTCTTCATTTGGCTTGTTTATCATAATAGGAATCTTGTATGGGAAATCTTGCAAAAAAGGAATTGGTATGGCCTTGACATATGCTACTTATGCAAAAATCATTCAAAAGATAATGACAACATCTTTCTACACTGCCACTTCACCACTCAGGTTTGGAAAAAGACTTCTTCCCTATCTGGCTTCCCATATATTCAACACATTTGTATTAGAGACTCATTGAAATGGTGGAGCACGCAAAAGTCTGCCTAGTGAATTATTGCTCTCTTCCTCTTCTTGGCAATCTGGAATTGGAGGAATAGAAGTATCTTCCACAACTATAGAGAGGAGTTCTCTATGACAATTGAAAAAATTGACTCAAATCTTTCCTTTTTTCCTACATAACCAATATGCTCTAAAGCCGGTCCTAAAATGAAAGATGATATTCAGTTCACTTACCCTATGGAATTTTTTGATGGGGCCGCACAAGGGAACATCCGTGTTTGTGGTTTTTGGATTGCCATAAAAGCTGATTTGTCATACATGATAAAAGCTTAAGCAATGGATCTTTGGGGTCTCCTATGGTTCAGCAACTTCCCTGGGAACCCTACTCTACACATATATGGTGATTCTATGATTATAATTGATCAAGTATTGGGTAGGGCATCCATCAACAATTCAAGACTTCAAGGATGGATGGAAATAATCGAAGTTCTATGGAAATGTCAAGATAGCTATACAATCCAACACATTGGAAGGTGCCTTAACAAAGAAGCAAATAGATTATCAAAAAAAGGTTTGCAGGGTCACATTAGCAAATAGTATCTAGAGATCACATGGAAGCAGAACCCTTTTGATATGGTCGACCTTCCAAATCTGAGTTAAATTTCCACTATGCACGTGTTTCACAGTCCTTTCGTAAAATTTGTCATATAGGCTTATAATTTTCATAATATAGTTCAATATGTACAAATCCTTCATATGGCAGCACATTGGGCGAAACTACCATACAGATAGATCCCACTAAGGCTGATCAACTGTGTTTAAATTTTTGTGACAGTATTGAATGACTTCTTAGTCTCTCCTCTTTGATTATTGAACTTTTTGCTTGGCCACTAAACAGTGTCATCTACGAGAGACTTTTATTCTCTCCTCGTTAGATGGTGTAATTATAAGTTTCCTATATCTTTTCTTTGACCGGGGTGCTTTGTACTTACAGAGATTGTCCCGTTTAATTTGCGTCAAACGCTGCAGGTCTCTCATGTGGGAGATGGTGTAATTTTAAGTTTCCTATATCTCTTCTTTGACCGGGGTGCTTTGTACTTAGAGAGATTGTTCCGTTGAATTTGCCTCAAATGCTACAGGTCTCTCATGTGGGAGAAACAGTTCTACAACTGTTTCATGTGGCATCAGCACTGGGTGGTTTATAATTCTGCATTCTTCACCAATAGTAATGCAAGACAACAATGCAGCTCCGAATTCATATCTATACTATAGATTAATGCAGCTCCGAATTCATATCTATACTATAGATTAATAGATGTTTCAGAAATGCATTTTCTGTCATCCATCTTTTCCAATTACTGGAACTGTATCAAATTATAATTGCTATCTGGTTAGTCATTATGTAAATAGACTATGGACGATTTATTTCCTGGTCACAGCAGACTTTTAAAACCCAAGAGTTCTGTATTTTGATTTCCCAAAGAGGCACTTGATATGCATTATGGGCAAATGCGCTGGCAGCAATGGAACTGAAGATGACGACCCCCACTTTGCTTTTTTCCCACATTTTGGTCGCTGCATTTGAAAAAGCCCACAGATATCCCCGGGTCAGATATATCTCTAGATTTTGGCGTCTGTCGAAACAACTGGTATTTGAAATACTAAATAGCAGTCTCACCTTACCTTTTTCATATTACCTGGGCTGCAAGTATTTTTGTCCGATAAAAATACATTCGGTATTTACTAATGATATTCCCTTATATGTAAAAAACTTTCCGAGGCAGGTGGCCTTTTACCACAATCCAAAGCAAACGCAACCTAATTTCACTTACAGAGCTATAATGGTTTATTATAATTTTAAAATATTTTTTTTTTTTAATTTATTTATATATATATATATAGTTATAGTTCAATATTTTATTAAAATTTATTAAATATATTTTATAGAATTAAATTAAAAGCTTTTTAAAAAATTATGAATTTAATTTATATAATTTAATATTTTTTATTAAAAATATATTTTGCAATAGAAAAATACTGTTAAACTAAACGGTAAGATACGCTTTATCCTATCTCCCAATTATTCAAAGCGTTGCTAATTTTAATAATATTTATGGTTTAAAATAGAAATTATTATCGTTCAAAATGGAAAATGTACATTGTGATAACCTGAATTGATTGAATGTGCTGGAGATTAAGGTGGATGTATATATTAACAATGACACTGTAATTATCTGAATAATTTTTTTTAAGTTGTTTTTGTTTTAAACACAAATAAGATAAAGATCATATAACATTATTTAATTAAACCCAACATATTACGCTTTAAGAGATATATTTTTAAATTATTCTTATAATAAAAAAATTATGGGGTTATATAATATAATAAGAACTAATTTTTTTTATATATTAGATGGAATATGATGAAATATTTTTTTTTATTAAATAAAATTTTAGATAATCACATTTTGTTTTGGAATCTATGAATTATTTATTGTGTTATTACGATGAGTTGAAAAACTAGATCTGAAATTAGGTATAAATAACACAGATAATCCATGTGCTAAAAATATCCATTAGAAATTAGTTGACTAAAATAAATAATTTTAATTATAAGAAGAGTATTAGAAAATAGTTAGCTCAAAATAATCTTAAAAAGTAAATTATTTAGAAAGTATATTTGTTTCTATATAAAATAATATAATAATTATTAATATTAAACATAGATGATGATAAAAGAAATTACTAAAAATAAAATAGTAAAAAACAATACATAAATAAATAAATAAAATGAATACATATAAATAATAAAGGATTTTAAATAAATAATAATGTTAATAATAGTCAATCTATATATATTTATATATGAAAAATGAAATGAAAATAAAAAAAAAACACAATAAAGAGTGAAACGCATTAAAAATATAGAAGTCAAGAACAAAGGGTAAGAACCCAATTCTTACTAAAAGTCCAGCCATCTATGTTTTTAATCAATTTCACTCTCTCTTGTGTTTTTTTTTTTATTTTCATTTTATTATATATATATATATATATGATCAACACTCTTTTAGCCAAGTTATATGGTATTATTTTGGAAAAGAAGTTCAGCATATGGATTTAAAGTAAAGGTAAGCGGGCTAAAGGCGAAGCGGGTTTTAGAAGGTAGCACTCAAGAAGGAACTACTTCGTTACGCTTAGGATCACTTTGGACAAATGTCGCAATGATAAATCCATCTCTTTTGTTGCTTTGTGGACTTTAGAAAGGCTTTTGATACGGTTCCTAGAAACAACCTATGAAATATATTAGAAGAGCTAAAGGTTCCTTTCGAGTTGAGAGCTGTCACTATAAGGTTGTACGAGAATGTAATTGCCAAGTTAAAGAGCAATGAGGGGTGGTTGAAAGATATTAATTGTAATATCTGAGAGCAAGGTTGCCCCCTCTCTCCTACCTTATTTGGCATTTACATCGACAAGCTAGAACGTTGTTTAGAGGAAGCAAGCTATGTTGGTGCGATCTTAGCAGGGATAGTCATCATCCTTATTTTCTATGCTAATGATATTATTCTTCTTGCAAGGTACCCATGTGATCTTGATCAGAAGCTTAGACTCCTTAAGGATTTCAGCTCTACCATGGCTATGACCATTAACACTCACAAAACAAAAGTTATGATTATCAAATCCAAGTACACTTACTCTAATTTTATGTATGCCAATAGTAACTTGGAGGAAGTGTCTTCTTACAAGTACCTACAAATTGATATTCATCACAAGCTCAAGTGGAACTATAACATTGAGAAAATGATTAATGGGGGGTGGGAAGCTTATTTTGGTCTTGAAAATAATTGTAAAATGGCAAACCTTGTAATGTGGGATAGAAATAAGTTCCTCTTTGAAACTTTAGCCACTCATGTTATCTTATATGGGTGTTAGGTTTGGGGTTGCAGCATCTCTAGAGAATCCTGGAGAAATATTAAGCAAATCCAGAAGCGTTCTATAACGTATAACTTCAAAGTTAAAAGAAATACACCCTATCCTATTCTCCTTATAGAAGTGGGTCTTTCCCCTATCAAGAGCCTATCTATGAGTAGGTTTCTGTTGTACAAGCACAAACTCAATAACATAGGAGGTTGGTATTAAGACACTAGGGTCTAGTCAAACCATTAGGAGGTTGGTATTAAGACACTAGGGTCTAGTCAAACCATTAGCAGATCGACAAGAATGTTGCATTGAAAAACATTAATAACATTAAAAATATTTTTGCTTCTACATTCAAAGAAAAAATGTGGTGTGAGAAAGATTTAGCAGCTAAAAGAAAATTAAGATATTATGAGGAGGTGATCAAGCCCAGCCTAGAAGATCAAAAGTATCTCTCTGTTTTAAATAGCTCAAAGAAGAAAATTAACATAGCCAAGATTAGAACGAACTCTCGTGAGCTCCATAGTGAAACGGGTCATTGGGCAGTTCTTAAAACACCACGGATGGAAAGGATCTACCATCCTTGTGAGAATATGAACATCGAGGATGAAAATCACTTCCTCTTAGAGTGCTTCACCTACAACCACATTAGATCTCATTTTCATAATCTTTGTTGCAATACTGACCTTCCTAGCATTTTACGATGTCAAAATTATAGTGAACTCTCGAGGCTTCTCTCCCAACATTTTCAGCATAGGAATAAAATCTTAAATCAAACTAAATAATTCGTTTCTTTACGTCCAATAGAGAAAAGTTGAGTTTCAGTGGACGGTAACCATCATCATATATACATTTTATTGATTGATTATTATTAACACTATTATTTATTTATTTGATTTTTTATATATATTTAAATTACTTTATTTACTTATCTACTTTTTATTTAAAATATTTTACTTATTTATTATTTATGTATTCATTTATTATTTTACTATTTTTAAGATTATTTTGACCTACCTTATCTCTAATGTTCTTCTTATAACTAAAAATTATTTATTTATTTTGATAATGATAAGATCACAAAGGTCTCGAAAGAAAAAAAAAAAATCTATTGTATTATTTTTTAAAATATTTGTTTTATATTATTATTCTATTTTATTATTTAAAAATTAATTTACTATACTTTAAAATTTTATAAAATAAAACAAAATCATAATTATGAAATCTGGACAATTTTATTTTCTCTCAATTTTCTAAAACAGTGTAAAATAACTAAATATTTCACAATTTATATTAAACAAAAAAACTAAAATACTATCAATTCAACACTAAATCTGCAACAGACATGTACATTAAAAAAAAAACAAAATTCTTTTTCTATAAAGATTCACTGTACACCATTGATATCAAATTAATTGATAAACATTCAATCCCATCTGAAGTGATTAAAGTACTAATCAAGGATACGTATGGCACATGGCTCTTATCCTTAACATTTATGAATTTATGTGAGACCTTCGTTTAATATCATTCAAGTTAAGTAAGAGTGTATGGCGCACTTACCAAACCTTGGTTGGCTCACAGTTATACTGCGACTAGACCACGTGTTAAGCTTAGGGGCAAGGATAATTAATGAGAAAGAGACTGCAAGGGTGGTGACATACTAATCGCTGATCTATATGGATCCGACGGTGTTAGTAACCTACAAGTTTAGCTAACCAATTTTACACACGCTCACGCTGATGTTCGATCAATTTCGCCGACTAGGTTTGGGTTCTTGCTGCTTCACAACAGTTTGCCTCTGCGAAGGCAGCGGAGGTTCGAACTCTCATCCCCATGATCTATGGAGTCCTTCTCCTCATGACTGATAATGTTAAGAATTCCCGTTTATCTTGTATGTCAGTTCCAGTATTAACATTTTCCGAATAAGGTTGAGAAACAATGATTAACTAAGCTTGGTGGTTCTGTGACAGTATTGGGTTTTTGCGCTAAGAGAAGGCTTGACTGTTGGGCTCCCAGGAAGGTCAGACTGATTAAGGTCGTTGATAACCCAGGTAAGTAACAATCTCAGACTAGCGAAAGGCGGATTCCTTTGATTGAATCATGGTGTATCATTTTGAAGGTCTGAGTTAGGGCAACACGAATTTTCTTAATAGGATGGCAACTATGGTTGCAAGATCACTTCTCATCCACAGGTACATACTTAGCATTCATTTCATTTGTTTTTCTATTTTCTATTTTGGGTTTTAAAGCCATCAACTCCAAACAGGGAAGTCTTACTGTAGTTATGCTACCTGCCATTTGGTTCATTTGGGAACATCATTAGAAAGGCGGTGACGTCACAATATCCTTCGTCATTATATACAGGTTGGATATCCTCTTTTTATGAAAATACTCCTAACTTTCTTTGAGGTTGGGTTCGGGATACGACCACCGTTCCTCTGTCCATGATACGAGCACATTCCTCTGTCCATGCCTCACTGGGTCTGGCTTTAAATCAATATGAAAGATTTGTCCAGGTTTTTGTGTATTTGCACATTTCAGTTTTTCAATGCTATGTTTTTGAATTAAATATATTAGCTCAAATAGCTTAGGACCGAAAACACTTTCTCTTATATTTTATTTATAATTTCTCTACACGGCCAGAATGTTGTACTAAGCTCAGACTATTCCAATGTGAACATATATTGTCTAATACATTTGTTTCTGTTAATGAATTTTTTGATCTGATTTCATAACTTGCAACTTATATAATCTATTGATATTTTTTATTTGCAATACTACTCTGATCCTAATTTATGACATTCATATTATGAGGAACATGATGTTTGTCGATTGGAAGTTGTAATGCTTCTTGATTATGAGGAATAAGGTTAGAATTTTCTGTGTGATATGAAGTACTTTCTTTTTCCAAAATCTTGTAGGAATACGATAGTGGTAACATAAGCTATAAACATTGAGATCTCTGCCAGTTCCTTGTAGTTTTCATGTTAATCATATGAATATAAAAGATACCCAGACTAGGGTAACATTTGCATGCGATGCTGGTTATCTTTCATGTTTGTGGCTTATCTTTTCGTCTTGGATTAAACTTGTCTTAGTATTTAAATAATTCCTTACATATGACAATCAATAAATTCTACTATAGCATTGTTTTTCGAATCTGCACAGAAGTTTATTTTATTTTATCTTACTTAGTTATTTGCTTGGCCTTCACTATTCATGAAAATATAGCTTCTTTCTACCGTGCTAATTTGTTATATATATATAGTAGTTTATTCCATTTTTATAGTCTTAAATCTATCAAAAAAAACTAAGAATTTGTCTTATAAATGTTAAATAGTTCATTGTTATCCTTGTTGTCTAGAATCTATAAATAACTGAACTTATGAGAAAGCTTAATATTTACTTATCTGTGTGATGGATAAGTGTTCTTCAGAAAGATTGTTGTTTTACTTATCTATTTGAAAGTCTCTTTACTCCCAACCACGAGTCTAGAAATTACATCCAGACTCGCCCCCAAGCACTTTTTGTGTTCCATAGTGGATTGTCCAGTTACAGTCAGTACCTTGGGTACAGTCAGTACCTTGGGCCTTAGGGTTTTCGCCCTTTTTTCTTGGCAATTGTTTCTTTTAACTACATTAAACAATTGCGATTTCATTAAAATATTATTACCAAAATTTTTGGTAAACACAAGATATATTTCTCGGCATTCGAGCCTGAGTCAGTTAATATTGAATCATTAACATGTAATAAAATATAATTTAACTTTTAACATGAATTAACTTAGTAACTTCAATCATTTTATTTGACTTGGGGTTGTTACATATCCCCCCCCATATAAGGAACACCATCTTTGGTGTTCTCTCTATTTTCTGAAAACAAGCCTGGATAAGTCTTCCTCATAAAATCCTCCACTTCCTAAGTGGCCTCATTCGAACAAAAGTGCTTCCATTGCATTTTAACCTGGGAATGGCTCGCTTCCTCAAGTTACTTTCTCTCTAGTCGAGAATACAAAGAGGTTCTGCAAGGAATTATCCTTCTGGTTCGACCTGAAACAAAAAAAAAAATTCAACTTTCAGTTGTAAAACAAGAATACATATCTAGTCACGCAATTATTTAACTATTTACTTGAATGTTTTCCTAGTCAATAATGTGTTGAGGATTATACACATTTTTTTAATAAGGACACATGAAACATATTGTGAACTAGAATGTGGCTTGGTAGGGCCATCTTATAAGCCACTAATCCAACTTGTTCCAAGACCTACAAGGGTCCACAATATCGGGGTGCTAATTTAGCACAACCTCGCCACTGTAAGGAACGTTTCCGGGGCTTCACCCTTAGATAAACATGATCCCAAGGTTGAAATTCCCTATATTTTCTATTTTTATCTGCATACACTTTCTGTCTATCTTGGGCCACCCAAAGATTTTGTCCAATCTTCTGAACAGTTTGCTCCATCTCTTCTAGCGCGTCACGACCCAATACTAGCTTATTAACTGGGTTATACCAGTTTATGTGCACCGTGCACTTCCTCCCATATAGCACCCCAAAGGGGCTCATACCTAGAGATTTGTGATGTCCATTGTTATAAGAAAATTCTATTAAATGGAGGTAACCCTCCCACTTGTGTGGCTACTACATTACAAACATGTGTAGCATGTCCTCCAATACTTGATTCACCCGTTCGGTCTGTCCATCAGTTTGGGGGTGGTAAGAAGTACTAAATTGGATCTGGGTACCCAATCATGGAAAGGGAGTCTTCCAAAATGTGGATATGAATTTTACATCTCTGTCAAAGATCATCACCTTGGGTATTCCGTGTAATCGAAAAATACCCTTTATAAAAATATCCGCAATTTCCATAGTTTTGTACGTGGATTTCACATGTATCAAATGAGTTGCTTTACTCAATTTATCTACTACCACCATTATAGAGTCATGTTGCTTCCTTGTGCAGGGTAATCTGGTGATAAAATTCAGCGATATGGTGACCCATTTCCATTTGGGAATGAGCAATGGTTGTAACAACCCGGTGGGATGTTGGTGCTCAACCTTTACTAACTGACACTCTAGGCATTTGGACAAATATTATGTGACATCCTTCTTTAGTCTAGGCCAAAAGTATCCTCTTTTGATGGCTGAAAATATTTTCTGGTAACCTGGGTGGTCGACATAATGTTTTTTGTGAAACTTGTCCAATATCAGTTGTTTAACCAAGGTTTGGTTAGGAATGTAAATTATGTTACGAAATATAATAAGGTTGTCAGAATTTATTTCAAACTCTGATTTGTCCTTATTTAGGAAGTTTTCTTTTTCTTGTTGCCAAAGGAAAGTGTATTCCGGATATCTATTAGCTACCTATTTAATAATGTCAAGAATGCTTGAACTTACTTGACTCATTTGATGTTGTGTGTGGAGCATGATTGTTCAGAGGTCTTTGTTTCAGTCGGATGTATACCCCAGGAATTTTTGTACACCCCTCCACGCGGGGGGGGGTGCGGGGGGGACTTGTCCCCTCCCCAGAGGTCCGGGGGGCCGATCCCCCCCCCCCGTACTGGGGGGTCCGGGGGCCAGCGGTCCCCCGGCGGGGGCTCGGGGCAGCGCCCCCGAAGCTAAAAACAGATGTAAATTTGCCTTGTAAAAGTATAGTAATTTCTAGTCAATCTGAGCCGTTCATTAGGCGGATGATCTGACGGTAGAACTTATGTTTAGTTTAGGGTTTTTTGCCCTAGAAGGCAACCCCTCTCTTTGTATGAGGGAATTGTATTTGAGGCTGTGAGATAGACGTGTATTCGGTGTGAGCGAGAAACAGAGAGGTGAGACTGTGAGAGAAAACAGAGGATATTACAACGGATTTGCTGTAGCTTGTGTCTCTTCATTTTGCTAGATAATAGAAGGGAAGGACTGGTTGTTCAAGGTGGACGTAGCCGAAGGTCTATTTGGTTCATAAACTCGCAGGAAAGAAGGGTTCCTTGTTCGAGTGGGAGCAATGGCAGAAGATGGTAGTTTTAGGGTCGAGAAATTTAACGGCCAAAATTTCTCGTTGTGGAAGATGCAGATGGAAGATTATCTGTATCAGAAAGATCTATACCTACCATTGGGCGGAAAAACAAAGATGCCAACGGGTATGAAAGGTGAAGAATGGAACCTTCTCGATAGAAAGGCACTCGGAACAATACAGCTATGCCTTGTAGCATCGGTCGCCTTACACATTTCGAAGGAAACAACGATAGAGGGTTTGATTAAGGCATTGGAGAAGCTATATGGAAAACTCTCTGCCTCAAATAAGGTATTTATTATGAAAAGATTATTTAATATGAAGATGTCGGAAGGTGGATCTGTTGCAGATCATTTAAATGATTTTAATACTGTTACAAGTCAGTTATGTTCTGTAGGGGTAAACTTTGATGATGAAGTTAGAGCTCTGTTATTCTTGTGCTCATTACCAGAAAGTTGGAATGGTTTGGTAATGGCCATTAGTAACTCCGTTTCTGGATCTAGTACTTTAAAGTTTGATGATGTTGTCGGTGCTATCCTTAGCGAGGAAATGCGACGGAAAAGCTCCGGTGAGACATCGGGAAATGCTTTGAGTGCAGAGTCTAGAGGAAGAAAAACGGAAAGAGGAAAGAGCTCAGGATATCGCAGTAAATCAAGGAAAGGCAGATCCAAGTCCAGATCGGGGATAGTGTGCTGGAAATGCGGAAAGAAATGACACCTAAAGAAAGGTTGTAGATCTCAAAAGGGAAAAGAAGGAGATTCACACCAAGAAAGAAATCATGAAACAAATGTGACAGGTGAGGTGTTACAAGATGCTTTGATTCTTTCTTTCGAAAATATTATTGATTCCTGGGTGGTAGATTCAGGGGCCTCATTCCATGCCACACCTGATAAGAAATACTTTCATGACTATGTTC
>APFE030267526.1:0-80968 GCA_000404065.3 Pinus taeda | reverse complement strand
TCATCTTTCTTCTTTGTACCCAGATTCCACACCCTGCGGGAAATTGTAATAAGTGATGCTAGTATGATGATTTTCTTGAATTTGTAATAGGCCTAGGATGTGGGACTCGATCAGCAAACGAGTACACCTTTGAGTGTTTTTTTTATCCGGTTAATTATCCCTTCTTTTTCAGAGGCGGATAATTCTCTGGATTTTTTCACTCATTTTTACCCCAAAGCCGAGGTGACGGTTTGAAGATTGAGCCTCTGACACATCTTAGTGTCTAGGGTTGATGTATATTACCATACTAGATCACACGTAAAGTTTCGTGGAATTTGGCTAGGTCTAAGTAGGATTTTTTAATAGTTAAAAATTTCCCGCAAAACGGGATTTTTTAATTACTTTTTTATATAAAGGCATAAATAACTGGCCTTAGGAGATGTTTGGGGCGTATGACCAGTCAAAATTCATCCTCAGAGGCCCAGTATTCTCTTAAAGCCTACTTTGGGGGTCAAAAAATGACTCAAAGTCCCTCAAAAGGCAATTTTTCCAGTGACAGTGGCAAAAATGAAGAAAAAATTCAAAAAAATGAATAATTGGAAAAATTTAAAATTTTTTCCAAAGTCAAAATAAGTCAAATTTTGACATGGGAGTCAAGCATAAAGTCAAAGATGACGTGGCAAAGCAATGTGGGCCCACCACATGAAGTTTCAACTCAGCTCAACAAAAAGTCAAAGAAAAGTCAAGTCAAAGTCAACAGCTTCATAAAGCATGGAATTTTTGAGGTTCGATTTAATTTAGTTTTTGATATGAAAATATTATAAAGTTTGAGGGCATAAAGAATGTGAGTGGGGGGGACCCACCTCAGCCCACCATGATATGCAAAAATCTCAGCCGTACGAAAATCTCAGCCACCATTGCAATATGCATATATATATATCAGCCAACATACATGGGCAGCATATTATACGTTGGCAATAGAATTCAACGCATGGTCAAAGCAATGTTTAAGTGGCAAAGGTATTAACGTAGATATGATTCAGCAATTAAAACATCAGCCCGTACGGCAGTCAACACAACCATCTACGTTGATATTCCAGCACTTAAAGTCACAGCTATATACGTGGACAGCAGTATTAATGTGGGCATGTTCAGCATGTTTACGTTGTCTAAAGGGCAGTTCATACCACAGTTTATGTGGCAGCTTCCACACGTGCCCACGTGGCAATTTATTCAGCAGTATGAACAGCAGTTCGTGGGCAGCTACAACAGCCAGTTAACTCAGCATTTAACAAAGTTTATTATCAGCATGTTTTCAGGCAGTTAGGACAGCAAGTTTACATGGAGTTTGACAGCAGTTTTAGAGGCAGCCAAGCAACAACAATTATCTTCACACATGGCAGCCACATGTTCAGTCAAACAGCAGTTATCTTCACATTGGGATTGTCATTAGGCCACTTGTCATTTCATTTCTTCATTGGGATCTTCACCTGATTGCCATTTGTCATTGGAATTTGCCTTGGGATTGTCTCCCATTTTCCTATTTATATGAGCCTTGGGCTTTTATTGTATATCATAGAACAAGCTATTGGGCTGGCGGAGACTCTGCCGGATTTTGTACTCAGCATTTACATTAATAAATAAAAGTCTTTGGGGTTACCAGCTTCTCTTGTGGTGCATGCCTTGGTACATGAGGTATACTTGTGTCGTTTAATATTCATGTGATTTTCATTTGCTAGCTAGTTGGTTTTCATTTTGCCTGAAGGCACTATTGTCTAGGGAGGAGAGATTTGCAGCTATCTCAAATCTCTTATGGGCTTGGTATATCTTGTACACTTGTTGTAGCTTGTCCATTCTCGGTTGAATGACAAGCTCAACTTGGTCTCTATATGCCAAGTCTCTTTTTGCTCTAACAATTCGTTTGCAACTGTTTTCTGTGTTTTCAAGCGACAGGTTTGCCAGCTCTGTTGGAGGGCGAGAACTTCTTCGGCGGGAATAGTCACCTCCAAGGACACCAAGGGTCCCACATGCTGTTCAAGCCATCAAGCTCTTAAGACACCAAAAAGAGATTTACCCAAGAGGGAAATATCTTGATCCCTTAGCTTAGTTTCTATTTTGAAAAGTCAAAACAAATTTTCTCCTTTCATTTTAAGCATTTGTCTTCATCATGAAAAATATAAAAAATAAAAAATTATTTTTGTTGCCAGATTCAGTTGTTTTCATGTTATAGCTTTTACGCTGAGATCTGAAGTTTCAAATCGAGATACGAATATGATATCTAGCTGATGACAAATGATTGTTGTTCACGTTTCACGTTTCTATATCATTTAACAAGTAATCATCTTAATAATGATCTCTCAAGGCACTGGTCTGCTAATTAGTCAAATCATTTTAGTGCTTATCCTGATCGTGTCTCGTGTCTCCCAACCAACTGGTCGACAGTTGGTCTTCATCATCTCTCAGGGTCTACCCCCCTTAGCCGCGGGAGACAGGCTTAAACGGAGGGATCGGGGATCAGAGTGACAGCCCCCGGTCTGAGCGTTGCCGTGCCAATCCGCGCGACAACATGACCAAATCTTATGGACAGATTTTTGGGACTGGTTTCACTGATTTAGACGGAAGAAAGGAGGTTGCATCTTTTGGCAAGTTGACTAGATCTTTTGGAGCTAATATTGACCATTGACTTTCACTGATTAGGGATGTGTTGATTGTTGTTGACTTTGACCAAAAATTGCAAAATTTAAGTTTGACCAGATTTGACTATATTGCTCAAATTGGTTTGGATATTGGATAGTTGACTTGGTTAGTCAATAGTTTGACCCTTTGACTCATTATTGATGTATTTGGGCATTGTATCTCTCTGTTGAACATTTGAAGACAATCAAATACAAGAAGAATTTGGAAAGGGTTTTCCCCCTTGTTGGGTTTTTCGCTAGTCTTTGACCAATCACCAAATTGTTGTCTCTATTGTTCTTGGTTGTCTTCTATTGTGCATTTGGTTTATTGTTCTATCTACAATTGCTTATTGGTGTTGGACGATTGAAATTATATTGGAAATCAATTGTTATAAGTGATTGTGTTAAGCATAGAACACTAGAAAATTAACATTTAGGTGCTTCCGGCCCCTACGGTGAAGTAACAGTTCCTTGGTCCACCCTTCAATTAATGGATGCTAGTGAATAATAATGTGGAAAATGGAGGGGAAAAGACTTCATGGCCAAGTGCCACAGTCAAAGGGGCCAATTGATTAGGGTGTCCACATCCTCAATGTATAGATGTCAGGAGGAAGCATGTGTGGATGCATGAGTTACCAGCTCTGCCTTTGGTTTTCTCACCCCCCTTGTGCGCCTTTTACTTCTCGATTTTTCCTTATATTATCACTCATAGCTCAAGGATTAGAGCTTACATTGTATGATGTAGTAGTTTTATTTTTCCTTCAAGACGAGTCAATTTATCGCTCATTGAGGTTGGGACATGTAGGGGTTACTTCTTTTGATGTAATAGAGCAACATGTGCTCAGGAAACGGGTGATGGCCATATTAGTGAGGTAAAGCTTATGTTAGGATTTTTCCCATGTGTTAATCTTTATGTCCCTAGCCATCTCCTACAACTTGATTTTTCTTTCTTTTGTTTAGTTGTGGCCATGATATGCTCTTGTTTTTTTCTTTTAGTTGCATTAACCTCCCCGAGCAAATTTTCCATCCACTACTCAAGGTATGTGAACATTGTTGTCACAAAATCTAACAAGCCTTGGAAAGGGAAACCCTACAAGGTATCCCACTATACCACAACCAAAACCCCCTACTCTTTATGGCCTTTCATTGATGAGAGGAGTCCCAGTAGAAAAAAGATTCACTTATAATAGGTATTTTAGGGTTAATGTGTGAAATGATTTCACTAGGAGGTCTTGAAGAAAGACACAATTTAGGTTCAAGGCTTCATAAGGAAGCAATTCCTTTTCTTTCAAGGGTCCTAGAAACAATGGCACAAAACCTAGGGTTTGATAGATTTGACAAGTGCTGGAGCAACTCAATGTCAAAGCAAGGAGAAAATTTTTCTTATAATGTATATTAGCTGAGCCAAGGCTCATGAAACCTTCAAGAAAGTCCTTGAGAAAAGAAAAACTAGCATTTCCTTCTTAGAGCAAACACCTAGGGCAAGAGAATTTATGGATGAAATTGGAGTGGATGCCCGCCAAATTGATAGGTTTTGTGGAAAACCCTACCCTCTTCATGTTTAGGCTCTCCAAACACCAAAATCCTTCCTCCCTATAAATTCGCACCAAGCCCTAGCTTTCTACCCTAGCCTCGAAAGGACCGAATTAGGACAGAGAGTAAATGGATAAATGTAAGATGCGATCGCCAAACAAATGGACCAATGCCTTGTTCCTAGGGAGTATTGAGTCCTTATTGCATTAGATGAGCCAAAGAGCTTCTAAGAAGGCCAACATTTTGATGCCTTGGCAAGCAAAATTCCAACAATTACCTATGCAATGGAAGATGGATTTTTCATGGGAGAGCCACCAAGATTTCACCACTAAGGACATTAATTTACACATTATTTATGAGTAATGCCTGTAATAGATCATCGAAATCAGCATTCAATAGATATTCAACAAATTAGGGCACAATTGCAATTACTAGAATCAACAAAATTACATACATTAAACATGGAAGAAATAAATTTTCAACATCCACATACACTTACAAGATAATATGCATAGAATCCATTCCATTCATCCAAATAATAGCTCCAAAAATAGACAAATCAACTCCAAATGTCAAAGTGCATCAAGATTACTCCAAATCATCCATAGGAGAAAAGTGTGAATTGCTCAAGAGGGCCGAAATTCCAAGTGATGAAATGATGAGAGATCAAATGAAATGATCTCTAATATACATGTGTCTAACTAAGACCTATTTTAGCCTATGAGCCCCTCAAATCATAAAATAATGGGCAAAAACTAGTCAAGGTTACACGCTGACCTTGTAGCTAATGTGAAACATAATAAAATCTCCAACAAGAGGGCCAAAACACTGACGACATGTTGTCGTAGGCTCTTCTAGGGCTTGCGTTGAACTCCTTTAGTGCCATGACATGTGTAGAGGGTTCATAAAATGAAGGTCTAGGGGTTAGCCCCTAGATTTCTATGCAAATCATCCTATAGCCCCCAAATGTGGGTTTGGGGCACAAAATTAGGTATCATTGGTCTCCAAGTGGTAAATAAGCCTGATTATGCTCCCACATTGAGGGCTCTGAAGATGGTGTTAGCCCTCCCATGTCTCAAAGCAAGAGAATTTTACCAACTAATAAATTGGCAGTAGCCAACGTTAATAAAATCAACAATTCTACATGCTTGTTGTGCATTAATTCTTCAGGGCTCTGACAGCAACATTGCTAATGTTTATGTATTGTCTAATAACTGTTTGAATCAGTGTTGATAATATCACCAAAATATTGGCGATATTCATAAATATTGCGATATTTTCGGCGAGCCGAATATCACGATATTTCCAAAATATCGCTGATATTTTGGCAAAATATTGCGCAACAACCTAATTTATCATCGGGAGACAGTTTTAAATCGCCGCGCGGGTTATAAAATTCGGATTTTGGTTTCTTATGAATCATTTTCATTTCTAATTGTTGGAGAAGGAAGGAGAGAACTATGTGCTTGCCGCCAAGGAGCGTTTGAGCGTTCCATAGCTATTATCGCCACCAACAACGAAGATTTCATTGATCTAAGCTCCAAGAACAATGAGACAATTTCATTTATTCCATTAACAGGTATGTTTAAATAAACCCCTATTTTAATGAATTTTTTGTTAGTTTTAGGATTGTTCTTGCTTGCCTATTTGCCTACAATCATTTTGTTTGATTTCTTTTCCATTTGAAAAGATTTTCATGCCCATGAGCAAATGCAAGGGTTTTAAGTTTTCAAGTTTTCAAGTTTTCTCCATATTTGGAGAGCAAACTCCATTTTTTTTTAGTTCATAGCTGCAGAGGCTATTTATTAATTTTATTATATATTAGGGGTTCATCTCTATAAAATTTCTTCACCTTAGAAATTAGTTTCTTATTGTGCAATGTGAAGTTGTGAACAGTGAGGTAGGTTTACCGTTTGTCTATTTCTAAAAGTAAATTCTATGTATGAATTTATGAAATTTCAAATGAATTTATGAATTTCCAATTCACATTGCAAAATTGCAAATAATGTAGCAAAAAAATTGTTTTGTAAAATAATGTGGTTATTAGTATTACTTATTAAGTTACTAATTCCAATTTTTTTTTGGTGCCCTAGATTTGAGTTAGCCCACTACAAAATACAAATATGCCAAAAGCCTTGGACCCATTTTGGGAGTATGGGAACCCTGATGGTGGGACAAATCGTGCATATCTTACATGCAAATTGTGTGGGACCAGGATGACAGGTGGGGTTACACGACTGAAATACCATCTTGCTAAACTCAGTGGCCATGATGTTGGGGTTTGTACAGTTTCTAGTCCGGAGCTTATACAAAAAGCTCTTGAGGCAATTGATGAAAAGGACATAAAGAAGGACGAGGCAGAAAGAAACAAAGTTGAATGTGCAGGTAGAACTTTCGGGATATCTTCTCCTGATTTTGATGTTGAGGGTAGTGGCCCTAGTGGGAGGGGCTCCACAGCTGGCACACCACCACCTGCTACTGTTAGTGCGACTGCGAGGTCATCATTTCTTGTTCCACAAACAGGATCTGGAGCACAACCTGGCATCAAATCGCTTGTTAAAAAGGAGAAGCAAGAAGCAGACAAAGTCATGGGGAGGTGTATTTTCTAGAGCAACTTACCTCTCAGCATCACCAAAACCAATCCATTTTGGCAGCCAATGTGTGATGCTATTGCTGTTGTGGGCCCAGGGTACAAAAGTGCCACATATGAGGAGTTGCGGGGGCCAAATTCTTCAAGCAGAAAAGCAGGACATCAACTCTAGATTGGCGGAGTTGAAAAAGACATGGGAAGTTACTAGATGCACAGTGATGTCTGATGGTTGGACAGATAGGAAGGGTAGGACCCTTCTAAATTTCTTGGTACATTGTCCTAAAGGTACCATGTTTATTAAATTGTTGGATGCATCAAAACATATCAAAGATGCAGCAACGATATGTGAGTTGTTAGATGGGTTCATTCGGGAGATTGGTGTGCAGAATGTGGTTCAAGTCATAACAGACAATGCAGCTAACTATGTGTCTGCTGACAAAATGCTTATGGAGAGGCATCCCACATTGTTCTGGACTCCGTGTGCAGCACATTGTCTCGATTTGTTGCTTGAGGATATGGGGAAACTCTCCATCAAGGAGGCGATTGATATGGCTAGGAGCATCCCCAAGTTTATTTATAACCATGCTTTTGTTCTTAGCCTCATGAGGAGGTTCACTAGAAACAAGGAGTTGCGGCGTCCTACCATCACACGTTTTGCCACAAACTTTATTACTCTTCAGTCTTTGCTTCGATGTCAGTTCGAGTTGAAGCAAATGTTTGTGTCTGATGATTGGCGTAATTGTAGATACAACAGGACACAGGACGGGAAAGCCATTGCAAAAATGGTGTACTCTGAGACATTTTGGCATGGAGTAGAAGAAGCATGTGCAGTTAGTGAACCTATAGTAAAGGTTCTCAGATTGGTGGATGGGGAAAAGCCTGCAATGGCTTATCTGTATGAGGGCATGGATAGGGCCAAGGAGGCCATTCGTTCTTAGTATCCAGACAAGGGTTATGTTCACCTTGATAGGCAGATGATGTTATGGGATGTGATTGATAGTCGGTGGACAGGGATGCTTCATCGACCCATTCATGCAGCATCACTCTTCCTCAACCCCGCATTTTCATACAAATGCAACTTTGATTTTGATGGCGAGGTGATGGAAGGGCTCCATACCTGTATTCAGAGGATGGTACCTGATCCTGAGCTTCGTAGCAAAATAAATCGCGAGATACAGTCTTATCGGGATTGTGTTGGCCTATTTGGCTTTGATGATGCTATTAGGGAAAGGACCCTCTTCATACCACGTAAGTGACAAGTCATCACTCATTAGAAATTAGAATTTTCAATTTAGAGTTTCCTTACTTATAATTCTACTTTTTCTAAATTCAATTATGTAACTTTTATTTGAAAGTTTAATTATGTTTTAAGTTTTTGAATTTTTATTTCATTATTTTGTTGTAGATATTTGGTGGCGAAGCTATGGTGCAAGGGCACCAAATTTGCAGAAATTGGCCATACGATCTTGAGTCAAACATGTAGCTCTTCAGGGTGTGAGCGCAATTGGAGTGTATTTGAGAAAATACACGCCAAAAAGCGCAACAGGTATAACTTTGAGCTCAAGCCTTCAGTTGAGCAATTACACTTATTGTAATTTTTAATTTTTAATTTATGACCTTCGAGTGTCAAGAGTCAAGAGTCGGGACTCATTACTTTTTTTGACACTCTTACAGGTTGGAGTTCGCACGCCTCAACGATTTGGTGTATGTGCATTACAACATCCGACTTCGAGTGAGGCAAACAGAATCACCAATGGATCCAGATGCCATTTCCTTAGACAATATTGATATATTGTCTCCGTGGAGGGTGGAGCCTGAGGAGCCCATCTTGGAGGAGTCACCTTCATGGTTAGAGCCAGTGGCAGATGATCCATTAAAACATGGGCAGCAAGAGGAGGACTCGGAGTCAAAGGAGCAACACCACTCAGAGGAGGAGCAAGAGGAGGAGGAGGAGGACACTGTGGGAGCATCAGCATCAACACCATCTACTATAGATATAGGAGAGCATAGCCCCATACCTAGCACTCATTATTTGACATTAGGTGCAGAGGCAGAGTCAGGGCCTTCTACTACTAGGGGCAGGCCTGGCAAACAGCCCATCATGTTTTCCCGTAAAAGGGGGAGAGGGCAGTGATTTCAGATAGATAGCTGCTAATTTTATTTGTTATGCTACATATAACTCATGATGATAACATACTTTTATATATGCGATGTTATTTTGTATTGGTTCTCCACATTTGAGTCCTTGAATGGACAATTATCAGGGATCAAAAGGATTTGGTATCGCCTTTGATGTATCATTTCTATTTGACATCATATATATCAGTGTTTTCTTCATATTTATGTGCCAATGTGTTTATTTCATGTTGTTATTGCTTTATATGTTTAAAAATCTGAAAAAAATGGATATATTATGCATTTTTTATGCTTGCCGATATTGCCGATAAGATGTTTTCTGGACCCTCACCGATATTTTCCCGATACCAATATTATCAACACTGGTTTGAATATATATACCGTCTTATAACACTTTGAAATATAGGCAAAGGAAATGGTTCCATTTGTTATGAAATTTGAAGTTGCATAGTATAAATTTTAAACCATTAAGCAATGAATCATGATATGCTTTCCAATGACTATTCAACTTATGATTAAGTTAATCGTATATGATTCTGATAATATTATAATGATTTAAAATCTCTCTTTTCCCAATTGTCTACTATTATTTTAATGTTTATTTTGCCAAATAATTTATTCCAAAATTTTAGGGATAGCCTAATCACACACTAGCTTCTTGTAACTTTGGCTGAACTCATTAGTGAAAATCAAGGAAGCAAGTTCATTGTTAGTAGGTACTGATGAACAAATCCATGATTTGGACAACTTTTAACTATGTATTATGAATAAGATTACTCATTTCATATAGATCTTATTTTTTATGTTGAATATTCACCTGGATGTTTGGTTTCAACTTTCAAGTAAAGGATTCATGGAAATAAATGCATCACTACTCAGTGGTCACCATATCATCTTCAACCAAAACTCATTGGTATATGATTCAAATAAGGTGCAAAGAAAGGAAAAATGCTCCAAGGGAATATTCAACATACCTCAGTTCTACTCATTTGCCACCTAGAGCGAAAATGATCAATGGCATCTTCAGTGGTATCCGCATTGGATTGGAATTTATGGTATAAAACTTGCGGAAAAGCAACATAAAAGCAGAACAAAAATTAAGAATACTACTAACTATAAAGAGAAACCAAAAGCAAACGCAATCATGTCGATGTGGATATCAGAACCATTAGGTCGAAGCAGAAAAGTACCATTTTGTGTGGATCCTGGACCTCCAATAATTTCATGCAACACATTCTGCATATGAGAAATTGTTTTGAAAGTCAAAAACCAACTGAGATTAAAGACCAAGTCATTAAAATTAGCACCTCTGGAGAGCATATCAGAAAATTAAATGTAAAGTAAATGTCACAAGACAAAATAAGAATTCACAAATGAAGCTGTATGGAATATACCTCATCCAGATTTCCTAATTCATCGAAGTAGTCATATAAACTTTCAGAAGCATGTTGTTCAATCAAATCATCTGGAGGATGCAAGACATTATGAAAGAAAATGCTTATTGAATCATAATAGAATGGTGGTCGTGGAGAGTTGTGGTCACCCTCAAACTTGATGATGTTTTTGTCACCCTGCAAGATATAAATGTCAAATGTTCACTGTCAAAGGCTTGTAATGTTTGCATCTTTTTATTCTACTTTTCATAATGCACGCAAAGTACATATTTAGGTAAAAGAGAGATTTTGATTCAAGAACAGCACCAGTCATTAGTTTATCAAAATACTTTACTGAAGTGCCAATCTATGAATATCATAATTTCATAAAAGCATGAAAAACAAAAATGGATGACAAGATTAGTAAATAATATATTTTTAAGGTCACAGCCCAGCCAAATACCAAATTGGTGTATGAGACTCCCTTGTTTGTCGGAGACCCACCTCCATGCAGAGATTTGACTGCTAATGTCTAGGGAGCTTTACATACTCACCCCCCCCCCCCCCGAGATTTGAACTTGTCCTCTTGCGAGGAAGTACATGTTCTTAACCATTAGGCCCACTCAAGATGGAGGTCGATTAAAAATGCCACATGTAAGTCAACTGCTTGTTCAAGGACAATATCTCAAAAGGGCACTAATAGAAGTCACAAGGTAAAGAATCTTCAAAGTGAAGGGGCCAAGTTATGTGTTAGGACAAGGTTTTCTTATTTCAACGTATTGATGGACACCAACTTTTCAAAACTGACCACAGTAAGGTTGACATAAGATCAAACAAAACTGTTCAGTATTTGTTAATGGTTGTATTTTCATATGAACCAACACTTTAGAATCCTCAATGCATCATCATGAATTCTATTTCCTTGTGACATACCTTCTGTTAGTCACATGAGCATTCATAAGAAAAGAGACTGGCCCAGATAATGCATAAGAACAAAAATACAATTATAAGCGTGAAAGATGTAACAGATGATCGACAAGCAATCAAGAAGATTTCCTTATAAACTACCTAGGAGAGAAGACTAATCTAAGGGATGCGCCCTTCCATATTTAATATAATTTACATAAATTAGGTACATAAAACAACAATATTGATGCATTGTAGAAGCATCAAGCCATCCCACATCTAAGTTGTCGGAAATGGACACCAACCACCCTGCCCGCATAAAACCAGGGCGAAAAACATATGGAAAACACCAATACAGGTACAAAACACATGGCATTGTACAACCATACAAAAACATGTTTCACAAATGGAAAGGCATTTCAACGTTTTTTTTTACTTTTATGGACATAAACTTTTGGATTTTGCATAATGTAAGTAATGATCATCTTTGAGTTTCCTTCTAAATTGTCATTTATGTATAACATTCTTATTTCCTTGAATGATAATGTGCTATTTTAATATAACACATATTGTAATTTTCATATATCATGTTCCCCCAAAGCACCCTACATCTCTTTTTTTGCAGGAGCAGGGTGGCGTGGGGGGCGGCATGTGTCAAGTTTGCATGGTTTTCTCATTTCCAAAACCCATACCCAATTCCACGTTCTATCCAATTTAGTTTTGCGTGGACTTTTGTTGGGAATATCCATAAGAATCTCAAACAGATCTTGTTTGACTATGACTCTAAATATGCCTTCGAAAGGGAGTTGTACTGGGATTCTAATTCTCTGGAATGTAAATCATTTGCAATCTTTGTTGACGGTGGTCGACCTCCTGGGTTCTCACTTGGTGGAAAGCTCCCAGCCACAAGTGTGGGACCCGAAGGGATCATCTCATCAACGTCACTACCCTTCCCTTGCATTTGGTCATTTAACCAAAACATGGATACACTCATCATCATGAATTCTATTCCCTTGTGGCATACCCTGTGGTAGTCATGAGAGCATCCATAAGAGATAGGCTGAAATAGTCCATAAGAAGAAAAATATAATTATAAATGTGAATGATTCAACGAATGATAGACAAGCAATGAAAATGATTTCCTTCTATAGTACCAAGAAGAGATGACTAATATAAGTGACACATCCTTCCATCATTAATATAATTTGCATAATTTAGATACATAATGACACAATACTGATGCATTGTAGAACCAACAATCAAAGTTGTATAAAATGTCACCTCCAACATCATATAAGTTGTACGAAATGTCACCTCTGACATCCCCCCCCCACCAACCTCCACAGAATACCGAGACCAAAAACATATGGAAAACACAAATATAAGTATGAAACACATAGGGTTGTACCACTGTATGAAAACATGTTTTCATAATGGAAAGCATTTCAACTCATATAGTAGCACTTCAACACTTTTGTTGACTTTTATGGACACAAATGGATTTTGCATAATGCAAGCAATGGTCATCTTTGTGTTTCTCTCAAAAGTGTTAATGTCTATCATTCTTATTTTCCTAAAAGATCATGTGTTATTTTAATATAATACATATCGTGATTTTCATATATTGTGTTCCCCCAAAGTACCTTTTGTTTTTGGTTGTGTGGGGAGGTGTTAGAAAATCAGAACGGCAGAAACATTTTCTTTAAGTTGATAATTACTTATCATATTCTTATGTTCTCCTTTTACTTTAGTTCATCAAGCAATTACCAAAACAATAACACGAAGATCACAGACACCGGATGTAGGTGGACAGCCAGGGAAAAACCCCCATCAAGGGAAAAACCCAGTCAACAACTCTTCCTTTAATAGTTTCACAACATGATCCAAGACTCCTTGACCTAGACACAGACTTCCTCCAATCACCAAGTCAACCCTTCCTTTATTCTACAGATGATAGTCTTCCAACAACAACTTCGACCTAGCACTTCAATCTAGTAGCCACAAACTTTCGACTTCCCTAGCAACAGAACTTTGACCCAACAGACTTTCAACTTTCCCAGCAACAGAACTTCGACGCAACAGAACTTCAACCTTCCCACCAACAAAACTTCGACCCAACAAATCTAGAACTTTGACCCAGCAAAACTTCGACCTTCCCAGCAGTGGAATTTTCAACCAGTAAATCCACCCGTTTGAGAGAGAGACAATCCAGAAAATTTGATTTTTCTTCTCTAGCAAATCTCCTCCTTCTGCAACTTCACACTTTTTCTGCTGCCTCTTCTTGATATCTAACTTGTGTCTGAGTGTGTCTTCCAAATGAATCGAACTACTTGTATATATACCCTTTTCAGAAGTTTTAATCACCCTCATGTAGGCCAACTTGATCAGGTAAGGGCTAACTTGGTGTGGAGGTGACAAATGACTTATTTTACTCAATAATAATTATTTTTACATGATTCAAAAGCCCAAGAAGGGTCTCATTAAATGGACAATGACTCTAATGACTTAGGACAAAACCTAGAAGTACTCAATGGGGACTTTGAACTAAAACATGATGACCCAAGCATGAAATCCATGCTATAATAATAAGATTTATTTTTCTTTCTTTTAATAAATACATTTCATTATGACTCAAATACAATTATGAAGACCGAACCTAGTTATATTCTTCAACACTTCCTCTTAACTAGGGAGGTATTCATACATACAAGTACATGGAAGATCTCAAAATACATGAACCACAAAGAGTTTAGGCACTTATGATGCCACGGACTAGATTCCTGACCAGGGCAATCTATACAGGTGAGACTAAGATGGACTAAAGCATTCAGCCTCTCTAGGTACCAGTAGGCTTATTTATTAACCATCAACCCATGGACATAGGTGCGTAATGCAAGGTCAGAGCTCTATGACCAACGTTGCCCTCCCTACTTCAAGAACTAGACATCATCACATAGGCCGGCAAGATGTCCTTCTAGGCATATTACACATAGTGCCTCAACACATCAAATCTCTCTCAATCAAACAGATCGGTAGCATCGAGCATGCTTCCAAAACTTTGATAGATTTGCTTGAACAATCACAACCCCAATTAATAACAAACTTACAAATAAGTAAACACAAACCTTCGGGGTCAAACATCTTGATGTTGCTCCACAATTTATCATAGTAGGACTTACAGGGTTCCCAAACAAATCTTGACAAAAGATTCCTCAATCATATAGCTTCCTTTCCTACTTCACATGCAGCAATATATTCTTCAGCCTGATCCTGCTTTCCTTCTTTCAACAACACCTCAATCTACATTCTCCAATTTCTTCAAGGTATCCATCATGACTATAATATGCCCTCCCTCTCAACTGGGGAGATATCCTTCTTTCTTTTATCTAGGCTCCCTCTTAACTTAGGGAGATCAACTTCTTTCTATGACATCAGAGAATCTTTCATGGCTTCCATCCTTCTTATCAAATTCATCTTGATCATCATCATTCATATAACTTCCTTTATAATGCTTATCAATCAAATCAACTTTACTTATGAATATCTTCAGCATCTCGAAGATTATGTACCTGCACAACTTAGATAGCAAGTACAACCAACTACATATATAGAAGCATGAATTTAACTATATCAGAATCATATAATAGTGGAAGCAATGGACTTTAGACCAGTGTTGCACAACCCCCCCCTCCCCCAAAGGATCCAAACTAGGAATCTGTCTCCTATGGATCCGTGGTTCAGAATTTCGAAACTGCGGATCAGGTCGGCAAAGACAGTTCCTAGAAATTTGGAACCATGTCAACCTGATCAGCAGTTCCAGCTTTCTGAACCGTGAATCTGACGACGAATCCTCCATAGATCGGTGGTGGATCAGGAACGGATCCGTACATATCCCAAGCGGACCCGAAGGGAGACAGGCGGTTCCACAGGGTTCTAAATATTTATTTTATTTTTCCTTTGACCTAAGTTGGATTGGGGCTTCTCAAACACTCCCAAGGTGCTCCCTTGATGCTCCTTAGATGCTTCCTTGATGCTCCCTCATTGCAATGTTAAATTCTTAAAGTAAAAGTGGCATTCTTCTTTATTTTTCATTTTCATCCTTTTACTTAAAGGTTTAACATTACCATGAAATGACTCGGGATGTTTCAAAGTGGTTCCAACCTCATCGGACTTCATATGGAGAAAATAGAATTTCATATCATATTCAAAATTCAACAGACATAACAGTTTTCAGGAATTCAGGATCAATGGGATTGTGGCATTTCATTAGATTGAATCATGTATGACGGTATGTGATTAGCATTTAAGCAAGAGCACCAAGCACTATATGAACCCTAGTGTTGGTGGTGATAATTGTTGAACTACTTTGTCATGCCCTTAGCAAAAAATTACCTTTCAATCAAGTTAAAATCATCGATCAAGCATGTTAAGCTTTTTCTTCCATATTTTAAGGCTTGGATTAGGTAGTTTGATTAAAAGTGGAGAATGTTGACTAATATCCCAAGACAATCGAGGTAGAGGCAAAGGCTAGACAAGACGACAAGAATCTAGATTCTAGATGGTTGATGCATCTAAATGGTTGATGCTCGAATAATTAATCATTAATGTACAATGGATGTCATATCTATCTTGATTTATGTACAATATGCATGCTTCCATATCATCTACAACTAATTTGGTATTTTGGATGTTTTTTTAATATAAATGCAACAACAACAAAAAACAATATATATATAGTAGATGTTTCCAAGACGCTACCACATCCCCACTTCGTGCAACATTGTTTTAGACATCAAATACCTAAACTTAGTTAGGTTCATAATCAACAAGGACAAATACTTTTATACTTCAACTTCTTCCTAGGGTTTTGTCATAAACCCTAGATTTCATCATCAAGACTTCGAGCAACTCAATCAAGATAACAATCTTCATTATATCTAGGGTCTCAATACTTCTACCACAGATATGTCGTACTCTACTATAATATATTGCAAACCCTTAAGCAATTCAAACAAGTATAGTTCTACAAGGCATCCAACAGCTTTTGAATTCATATGTTAGACTTCTACTAGGATTAATGCAAACCTTAGATTCCATCTTTGAGATACTAAGCTTCAACAATCAAAACCAATCAGAGCACAATCTATGGTTTCAACAATATGACCAACCTTTTTGTAAACCCTAGATTTTATCATCACATTTGAAACAATATCATCACATCATATCCTAGAATCTCAAACTTCTACTAGGGCTTAGTTACAAACCCTAGACTTCGCACATTATAAGCATCAACAATTTGGTTAGCACATATATCTAGGATTTCATATTCATGCGCAAGCATATCAATATCCATTAGGTAAGCCCAAGATACAAATATCAATACATTTTAAAGTCAGATTTATAATGATCTTGACTAGGCTAGGGTTTCGATCAGACAGACAAACATACACCTAGGGTTTCATTCCTAGGAGCTTACTCTCGATACATAAGGGTTTTACTCATAAACCCTAATTTACAAAGACCTCAAGGTTTAGGAACACATTACGATCCAACCCTAAAGGACTAAGGTTTCTTTAATAATAATAAACTCCAAACATGGCATTACCATCAAAACCCCAAACATCAAAAGAATAGTATTTTCTATATTTCATAAATAACCCTAAGTAGACTATGGTTTTCATATTAGCATACCCTTAGGTTAGGGTTTTACAGAGAACCTTTTAGGGTTCCACAAACATAATGTTTTTAATGAGGCTAGATTCAATTTAATGATTAATCACCCAAATAAGAATCTCTATGATTCAAAGAACCTAGACACAACACTTGTTAGTAATGTCAAGCAGAATTAAATGAATATACCTCTATCACGAAGAGAACAAAACTTATGATCTAAAACATAACTTTGAGTTGGTTTCTAGACAAACCTTATAAGACATCAATTTCAATGCTTTGTCTTGTGAGATCTTCTCCATGGCCCTTGAGCATATCAGCAAGCTTTTCCTAAACAAGGAAAATATAAAAGGAAATGTCATTAGCATCTAATATAAACACATCTAGATAAGAAAAAGGAAAACCAAACATAAAAGATAATACAAGGAGTAAGATACTTATCTTTGGAAAAATGGTGAGGACACCCTCTTAATCCAATCTCGAGGGATACCTAAAACTTTAAAAAAACAATTCAACAATGTTTTTCCAAAGCATGTGAAACCTATAAGTACTAAAAAATCAAAATACAAAACAATTCAAAAACTAGTAGAGCGAATTAGTAGTATAAATCCTTTATTCCTGATTCTTCAGTTTTGTTCTTCTTTGGAGATCCTTCTTCGGCAACATTTGCTTGATCCCTATTTCTCTTTCTATTACTCGGATTCCCAGGACAATCACTTCTATAGTGATCCATCTTGTGACAATTGTAGCATTTGACTTTGGATAGGTCCACCTTCCTTCTAGGCCCTTTAGACTTCTTGAAGATTCCTTTGTTCTTGTGATAAGCAGAATAGGCATTTGAAACTTTCTCCTCTTCATTCTCTTTGTTGGTCACTAATGAAATTCAAACTTCTTCTTGAATACATGTATTCCATAATTGTTCGAATGTAGGAGTTTCCTTCCAACTGTTGAGACCTGATGAAAAGGCACTCCAATATGTTGGTAATCCTAGAAGTGTAGTGATTATAGGCTCCTTTTTAGGTACTGTCTCATCAATTTCCTAGAGTTTATCTTCTAGCTATTCTTACAAAGAAGGATGCCACGATGTCTTCCTTTGTCATCTTTATAGTTCTTAGTTCATTCTTAAGACTTGTTATTTGACCAATATTCTTGAGTGTGAATAATTTGGATAAAGCTTCATACATCTCATGAGAAAAATCTATGTTGGATATATATAAGATGAGGTTATCCTTTATTCCATCCAGCATTAGTGTCATGGCCAATATCTTTGTTTCTCAAAACTTTTCCTTTTCTACATCACTTGAATCATTTATAGGCTTTATTCTTCTCAAGGATGAAATCTATCATCTTGACCTGTACTTCGATGCTCCTTGTAATTTGCTTTCTCCATTCATTGAGTTAAACATTGTTCTTGAAGATGGTAGGCTTGACTAGATCCAAGAATTTATTCTTCTCGAGGATGAGATCTATCATCTTTTTCCATACCCTGTAATCGGATGCTCCTTGTAATTTGTTTTCTCCATTCATTGAGTTAGACATTGTTCTTAAAGATGGTAGGCTTGACTTCTTATATGATCCTTTTCCTTAATGACCCTTTATTCAAACTTCTTAAAACTCCTTATTCTCCTTTTAATAGATCTTCAAGTTGACTTTTTCCTTCTCTTCACCTTAGCTTTGATTCCATGTTTTATTAACTTTCTTATGTTCTTTTACTTTAGCTCATCAAGCAATTACCAAAACAATAACACGAAGATCACAAACCCCAAATGTAGGAGGACAGCCAGAACAAAATCCCTATCTAGGGGGAAACCCAATCAACAACTCTTCCTTTAATAGTTTCACGAGATGATCCAAGATTCCTTGACCTGGACACAGACTTCCTCTAATCACTAAGTCAGCCCTTCCTTTCTTTTGCATATGATAGTATTCCAGCAACAACTTCGACCTAGCACTTCAATCTAGTAGCAGTAGACTTTCAACTTCCCCAGCAACAGAACTTTGACCCAGCAACAGAACTTCGACCTTCCCAATAGCAGAACTTCAACCTTCCCAGTAATAGAATTTCGATCCAGTAAATCCAAACGTGTGAGAGAGAAACAATCTAGAAACTTCATTTTTTCTTCTCCAGCAAAGCTCCTCCTTTTGTAACTTCGCACTTTTTCTGCTACCTCTTCTTGACATCGAACTTATGTGTGAGTGTGCCTTCCAACTGAATCGAACTGTGTGTATATATAACCTTTTCAGGAGTTCAAATTACCCCCGTGTAGGCCGACTTGATCAGGGAAGGGTCAACTTGTTGTGGAGGTGACAAATGATTTATTTTACTCAATAATAATTCATTTTACATGATTCAAAAGCCCAAGAAGGGTCTGATTAAAAGCACAATGACTCTAATGACTTAAGACAAAACCTAGAAGTTCTCAATGTGGACTTTGAACTAAAACATGAAGACCCAAGCATGAAACCCATGCTTTAATAAGTCATAATAATAATAATAATTATTATTTTTCTTTCTTTTAATAAATACATGTCATTATGACTCAAATACAATTATGAAGACCGGACCTAGTTATTCTTCAACAGGAGGGGGGTCATGGTTTTGAGACCCATACCCATTTTCACGTTTCAGTTTTGTCAATAGCATTCTCAAATAGATCTTCTTTTACTATTATTCCAAAAATGCCTTCAAAAAGGAATTGTATTGGGATTTTGTTTCTTTGGAATGCAAATTGACTATCATCTTTGTTTAGGGTTGTTACTTCCCGAGTTCTCACTTGGTGGAAACATCCTAAGCACAAGTATGGGACCCCAATGGTTCATCTCATTAACACCACTACACCTTCCCCTATGTTTAAACATTAACCAAAACAAGAATACACTCGATATTACATACAACTATGCTGGAATGTTTGTGATGCAATATTTGTGACATTATGGCTACCAAAAAAATTACATTATGGGAATGATAGCCATTAGAAAACTCTTCAACAAAGTGCCACAATCTAGCACATGCTATGTAGATCTGATGCTGAAGAGGGTTGACATAAGGTTCTAAACCTGCATGGGGAAACCCCTCATCAACCTACAAAAATTATTTTTGGTGTCTCTCCCAATGCAAATCTACATGTGGTACGTCAGTCACAACTTAACCAAATGTTGAACTTTTAACACCAAATCTGATCTATTTTTCACACAATTATTTATACAAAGAAAAAGAATCAACACAAATTAAAAACTAAAACCATGAAAAATAATATGTTGATGTTCTCAACTTTTAAATACTAAATTTGCAGCAGAAAAATAAATAGGAAATCACCACAAAACAGTAGAAACCCCCTTCACTTTATACTAAAATATGGAAACTTTAGGGCCTAGACACACAAAGATATTACACAGAAAATACAGCAATTAGAACCTGGAACATGCCCTAGGATTTTTGGCCCAAAGAAGAATTTGGCCCCTTAAAAATGGCTTCCCTGGAAGATAATTTGGCCTTGGGAATTTCTCAACCTCCACCTACAGAAAATTCAGCCTCCACCTGTACGATTGCACCATGGGAAAATTTTGGCTTCCTTCCTCACGTGGCACTAGATGGAAATCTTGACCTCTCCTCAGAATCTTGACTTGCGCCAAAAACATGGCCTCTCTCCTCCAAATCTCGGCCCCCTTGAGAAATCTCGACCTACTCTCAAATTCTCCTTCCAAAAATCACTGAACACTTTTCCTCTTTCTCCTTAATCACTCAAGCCTCCCACTCATGAGAAAATTGCTTCCTCAATAATGCAATTGTGTCTCCATCCTTTCCCTTGGGTTCTCTTTAAAATTTCAAATTGAACAAAATCCCTAACCCTCAATCTCCAAAGTGATAGATGACTAAGATTAAGTCCTAACCTACTTAGATCAAAGGTTGAGATTAGATATAAGTCACTTAAATAATTAAATATTTATCCTTCAAAATTTACTCAATTAGCCAACATTAATTAATTAAATTAAGTAATGTGCTTTTCCTAAGTTAAACTTAGGAAAAAAAAATTAATATTAGTTGCTTCTCTCGAACAACCACCTTGTTACCCTCCAAAATGGGTAACCCATTGGAGAAAAAAAATTCTCCTACATTTAAATGCTAGCTGATCAACGAGACACCCAATAGCTCCTGCAAACCACCATTAGACAATAATATGCCATGTGCCTTCACCACTTGCATCAACCAAGTGCCTCTCACAATCTAGTATTACCATTTGGATGAAGGTGGGCTACTATTCAAAAGCTAAGCTACTGTAAACGCCTAGACTAAGGGCCAGAAATTTCATTCCCCATTTCTGAAATGGAAATGGGGACAATCCTCTTGCAAAACACCACGAAAACAGTTTCTTGTCGTTTTAAAAATTTGGAAACACTGTCTAACGAACAAGGTTCGTATACTTAGAGGAATGCTCTAATAGCAATGTAATGAACAAAGTTCGTATACGCAGAAGCTCACACAAAGTATCCAGTAACCGCAAGATTCTGCAGAAGATTGATTTAGGGTGGTCAGATCCTTTCTCAATTCAACAATTTTGTTTATCACTTAGGGGATCATATCAACTGGTATCAACGAAGATGACAGTTCCGAGACAATAAGACATTCGAAACAGAAAAAGAGATCAAGCCTTTTTATAAGCAAGCTTTGAGGACAAAGCCTTTTGTGGAGGAAGGCAATGTTATGAATAAACTATAGATATAAATAATGTAAATATAGATAATAATAGCACATCATAGATAATAATTACCTAGTAATTAGTTAATGAAGAGGTATGTTTTTAAGGACATGACCGTTCATAAACATGCCTAGTGTATATAAGCAAGCCCTCACTTTCATTTGTATCATCATTCTCATTCATACATTTTATATATATTCTTGTATCTTGAATGGAAATCTTCATATTCCAAGTCTTTTAGAGTATATATCTTTTGCATATACGAACTTTGTTCATTACACACCGGTATTGTGCATGATCACATATCCGGGGGGTTTTTTAATTTTTTTTTTAGCTGTTTCCGAATATCTGAAAACAGACCATGAAAATCCATGATCCATTTCTGGAAATGGCTCCACATTAAGTACCTTAAAAGCATCGCGAACGAGGTATATTTTTCAAGTTTCATTTTAAAAATTAAAAGTTTAACACCTTTACCAATACTTTAATGACGATTTCTAATCCACCGACAACATTCGAAGTTCGAGTTGTTGTTGGAGCATAGAGGTGCCATCATCATGACCACTTAGCACTGTCTCGCCATCGCCATAGGCATAGAGCCTATTGTTGGGGCCATTCCCTGCTGTTGGAACCATTCCCTATTGGAGCCATTCATCATTCCCTATTATTGGAGCCTCGTGACCACTGACCTGTTGGAGCCGTCATGACCACTAACCTGTTGGAGCGGGTGTGACCATTGACCCGCTGTAGCAAGTACCTGAGCAAAGTCCAAAGTCCAGACTCACAGTCTATAGAGATTTGTTGTGACACTGTCGCTTAGTCACTGAATCAGTCCCTCAACCGCCCTGAGAGGGCCGTCGTTATCTCAGGTTGGAGGCTTCGACTTTTTTTTATGCAGAGTCTAGAGTCAAGACTCAGAAACGTTGATTTGTTTCAAATTTTTAAATTACAGATTTTAACTATTTACTAATACCTTTGTGTGATATTGAGGTGCTTTAAATTCTTAATAAATCACTGTAGAGGTTGAAGGCCTCCAAGACCCCATTCTTAGACAACCCTACAAGGTAGAGGGAGTCAGGACTGAAGGCCTCCAAGACCCAATTTTTAGGCAACCTTAGAAGGTAGAGGGACTAAAGGCCTCCAAGACCCAATCCCACAGGCACTGTTTTGTGGCCATCTGAGTACTCTTTCTCAGGTATTGGCTGCAGCAATTCACTTTGCGAACTAGTATAGCTTGTCAAAGCAATTGCATTATTTGATGAGGAAGACATGTCAAGCTCCTTCATATTGACCTCAATTTCACTTGAAACTAGTCCCGTATCAGTTGTAATTTCAGACGATGCAACTTCTCTTTTGTCATTAAGTGATTTTTCACTCACTGTTGACTCTTTTGTTAAAGAATTAGACTCATTTCTAGTAGCTAAGCTGGTAGTTGCTTGTTGTTGATCAGGCTACAAAGTAAGGAAAGTACTATCACATGGAGACAAATAAGTTTAGTGAGTAGACTATCAAAACCATAGACACAACATCTAATACTTGTTGCTGGTTTATACTCCCAGATTGAGTGTAAGCTCCCATTACTTGCTACAATACAGAGTTCACTAAGTTCCCCGTGTCACTTCCACTACTAACTGCTACACTGCTATTATTACAATTTCTCAATTTGTCTCTCACAATCATTGTTGATACCTAAATGCTCATCAGACCATCCTTGTTGCACTATATCTTGTTTTGTTGTAGAAACTGTAAAATAAAGCTAATATCATCACTCCAGAGTCCAAAGTATAACACACAAGATTCAGTCTTCAGATTGTCCATCTCTTTTCATACCTTCTGTAATTTCTTGACAAGTTTAGGCACATGATTTACAATGTTTGGTTCTTATACTTTCTCCATCATCATTCACCAATTTATACTACTTTCTTTGCAGCCAACTACTCATCTAATTATAATTTTTAAAATGTTTATGAAGAACATAACTCAATTAATGGTTGCACTCAGCACTGAGTTGAAAGTTGACCTGAGAGTTGGCAGTCTTCCTTTCTTGGTGGTTTTAACTTACAATTATTAAGTTAATTAGTAGCCTACTGCTACATTCATTAGGTCTTTGTTAAACAGACTCCAGCCTGATATGTAAAAACTACAATTAAATTTATAATATGACTAGTGCTTGAAAGAAAATTTAAATAACATATGTTACAGTATTTATATGTATTGTTTCACACCTGGAAGGAACACCAATGCCATGCTTAACAGCAAAAAGAAAATGAGTTTAAAATTTTACTATATTTTAAAATGGAAGTTTTAAGTTTTAACTGGAGCAATTTATAATTGTCAAATTTATTTTTCAGTTTAAATTACATCATCATCATGGCAACTTCAAGTTCAGTCATTCGTGAGGCAGAAGAACAAGAAATTGAATCTATTTCTAAAGTTGATCCAAAGTCACCACTTTGGAAATATGTAATTGTTGTAGGGAAGATCCAAGGAGGAGGATCATTGGCATGGGTTTGTAATGAGTGTCAAAAGAGTTTAAGGGAACATACACCCTGGTTAAAGCACATTTACTTGGTTTAAGAGGCAATCGGATTCGAATATGCACTGGCCCACCTAAAGAGAATGAGACAGAGGGAAAACTTTTAAGCAAGGAAAAACTTGTAAAATATCAGAAAAAACAAGATGAGGTGGATGCTAAAGCAAATGAGGCAAATCTCGTTTCTCAATTCAAACAAGCAACAAGGTTGGGATCATCTTCATCAAAGCTTCCGCTTGGACCACTTCCCTCTTATGGAATTGGCAACCTTGGTTCAACACAGTCTAATTTGGGGTCGCTTGAAAACAGTGTTAATAATGATGCTCGAGGTATGGCAAATGCATCTATAATTCAATGCATTTATGCAAATGGTCTTCTCTTTAACCTTGTGTGATCTTGTTAATGGGCAAAGATGATCAAAGCAGTGAATGAAGCCCCAAAAGGATTCAAGAGCCCTGCATATGAGAAGGTCCACACTACAATGTTGAGTGTTGAGAAGTTAGATTTGGAGGCTAAATTAAGCCTCATTCATAATTCATGGCACATATCAAGGGTGTCCATCATTTCTGATGGATGGTGTTGACCACTACGTGCCAACTACCCTTAGCAGTACACAACCTTTTCTTTGCAAAAGGGTAGCGTTTGATTGACGTGTCCGTGCCATTCGACTGTCATCGTCAACCTTATCATATTATGTTGTAAACCCAGTCTGCATGTGTGAATTGTAAATAATCATAGCAGAGTTGAGTCATGTATGAAAATTGCCTAGGTAGACCTAATTTTCTAGTGATAATCTACGTTCCGGAAGGTTTTTTGTCTCACCAATCCATGATTAGCAGAGTTTTCCTTCAGCCTAACCCCAAAGCCGGAATGAATTTTGTCTTTAGAATCTTAGGGGAACCCTAGTGCGTTGATCAGCTAGATTATAGTTGGTCGCAAAACTAGGTGATCTATGAGGGTCTATGTCAAATGGGTTTTCCCCCTTCGGATGTTAAATTGTAAAAGTAATGATGTAAAGTGTCTTGAGGGTTAGAAAATGTTTTAATCCCCTCATAGGTCCTAAGTCCTAAGTCCTAGGTACTAGGTGATTTTTCCAAAGGCTAAGTTCGAGGATCCATTTAAAATTAAAAATAATTAAAAATTGAAAAAATAAATAATTAAAGATATATAATAATTAAAAAATAAATAAATTATATATATATATAAAATAAAAATAAATAAATAATAATAATAAATTTTAAAATTAAAAAAATAATAATATAATTAAAAAAATAAAATAAATAAAAACTTTAAAAATTAATAAAATAATAGTAAGTCAAATTTTTGAGTAAATAAATGCAGAATTACAATTTTTTAATATTAAAATGCATTTAAAAATTCAACGGATGAGATTAAAAGATATCTTAATCCTCATCGACGGTCGAGATCATTTTGACATGGATCACTCGAACTAGCCGTTGGAAATTTTTCCTTTAAATAGGGTGCTAGGGGTCATTTGAGATCAGATTTGATCTGAGAGTCTGGTGTTAAAGAAAGCTCTCTTGTAGTCATTTTTTGTGCAATAAAGAAAGACTTTGGGGTTAAAAATCTTGTTGGTGTTACTCTTCTGAAAATGTTGTAAGATGATTTATTTTTCTGCGTAATTTTATTTTCAGCCATTGTTAATAGCTTGATGAAGATTGATTTAGGCACAGGTATCTTGTCTGATCTCTGGGGTTTGAATGATAGTGTAGATTCTGAAATATAGTGGCAGGTATCTCCATTTGATCTGGATTTCACTATTGTTTTCTCCCTCTATGTTAATGGTTGACTTTAAGCTGTGCAGGAAATCTCTTTTTTAGATTACCGAGCGTTAGGGGAAGTTCTCGGTTGAACCAGCCAACTCCCGGATTGTGTTTTCTAAAAGAGCCCAGCTAGTTCTTGATCCCAGGCTTATCATTTGAAATTTTTTATGAATGCATGCATGGTTTTCTGAAGTGTCTCACATTAAAATTAAATTCTGATAATATTATTGTGATTATTGACAAATCTGGCTGCTTAAGAGTCGAAAATATGTAAATGTTGTAATTATTTAGCTGATTTAGGGTTTCATTTTTGTTTTCTGCACATATCATTTATGGGTTTTCTGTTTTTGCTATTGCAGGTTGTGGGTCTAGGAAAGCAATTTTCGTTTCAAAGCCAGATCTAGGCCGGAGGGCAAAATCTGGTTTCAAAATTAATACTTGCAGGGTTTTCCGAAAATTTTTAAGGGTTTGATCAGCTCCTTGCTATTGCATCAGAAAAATCTCTTGCAGGGGCGTTATTTCTGCAATCTAGGGTTTGCAAATTTTTATCTGAAGAAGAATCTGCAAGGATTCCATTGATAAATCTGAGCCAGAAGATCTCAAATTATTCTGCTCTCCATACTTATTAGTCGTCACGCTGCTACAGTCTTGGCTCTGCTATTCTTCACATATCCCTTTCCACGTAGTCACCTCTTTATGCCATCAAGTTGTCCAAAACGTGGGCAGTCTTTCCTCACTCCAGGCAGCCGATTCACCCGCTACCATTCCAGCCCTCAACACTGCGTCCACCTCTCCATTCCGCCTGATCTCCACGCTCGTCCAAATCTGCAACAGCAAACAAAAAAAATAAAATAAAATAAAATATATATATATATATAGAGCACGCAATAAAAACGTATCCCCTTCACCTCCTGTACGTTGTTGCCTCAAACTCCATCCCTGCAACCCTCGATTTCGTCAGCCATGGCTCCTTCACGCTGCAATCACTGTGTCTACCATCTAACCAGTCCAGAAATCGAATTGCCATTGTTAAAAAAAAAAAAAACTGCAGCGCGTCCATATCCATCACGCAATCACTAGTCCCCTGCGTATCCATCCTTTTGCCCACGCATGCAGCCCTTTTTGTCTTCACACACAGCGTAAAACCCATGAAACCCTGCAAATAAAAAAAGGGAAACTCACGCATTTTTTTCAGTTGGCTTCCCTGCTGCCGCCGTCAAACGCTTTACCCTGCACATGCTAAGCAAAATTTCAGATTTTGGGTTGTTGCATTCTTGAAAGTCGATTTTTGGATAATTCGTTTTATTTCACCTGCGTTTTAATGAAGTTAGATAGCTCTAGACTTGTTATAATTTCCATTTTATTTCTTTTTTTTTGTTTGGGCTAGGTTTTCACTTAGGGTTAGATTCAGTTTATTGAATTTATTATTTTAGTTTAGAGTAATATTTCCGTATAATAGAGTTAGACATCTTTAACTTTTGATTTTGTATGTTTAGATTGTAGAATTTATTCTTGTTTTCTTTAGTTTAATTTTTCCTATCATAAGCTTTAGTTCTGACAATTAAAATTTTCCAAAGTTTCGTTTTGTTTTAGAGTTTTGTATAGTTACGTTTACATTTAGTTTTGTTTTATTTTTTTATTTTTATGAATCAAAAAATCATTCAAGAAAAAAATAAACAAATAAAAAGTCCCTTTTTTAGACTCTAGTTAGGATTTTAGTTATTTTGTTTAGTTGTTTTTTTTTAATAAACAATAAAAAATTTCATTAAAATTATAAAATTATAAAAAAAGGATAAAGAGTTCTTTTTTTAGTTTAGATTTAATATTATTTAGATTTTTTTTTCCAATTTAAAGTTTCATTTAGTTTTTTTTAATTTTGTTTTATTTGAAAAATATAAAATATTTTTGGAAGTTGTTTGCTAGTTTCAGTCTTGGCTCAGGAATTTGGTACGTTTTATCTTTCTGGATGAGGCTAAAATTTTGATGTGTGAATTAATGTTTATCATTTTTTTTTAACATGCTTGAATGATCATTTTGAAGATTAGCTATATGAATGTGATCTCTGGTTAGCATTTTACGTGGTTGTTTAAACCCCTTTATCTTTCGAAATTTTAATTGCTGGAGTATCATTAAGCCATTGGGCATTTATTGATTATCTCGCATTTGGTAAAAGTTAAGCTTTATTTGAGTTGTTTGATGGTAAACGATAGTTAATGAGTTCATATTTCTGCAGCATTTGACAAATAATCGTTTAAACACTTATTTAATAAGGCACTGGTTTATTTGTTTAAAAAAATCAATTAAGTGCTTGTTTTCCATTGTGTCTCCCAACCCAACTGGTCCGCAGTTGGTCATTCATTATCCTATAGGGTCTACCCTCCTTAGCTGCGGGAGACAGGCTTCAACGGAGAGATCGGGGATCAGGGTGACAGCCCCCGATCTGAGCGTTGTCGTGACACTTTGTGCGACAACATTTTTTGGCGCCGTTGCCGGGGATAGAGTTTTTTCTGTCCTTGGTTTATTCGACATTCATCTTCTCATTTCTCGTCATTCTTTCATCTTTCTCATCTCTCATTTGAGCTGGCAGATTCAACATTTTTTGGCATCATTTGGATCTTATCTTTCATCATATCGACACCTTCTCTTCAATTCGTTTCTTGTTTGGGTAGCGACTCCATTCCATTTCTTTTATTTCTTCCCAGACAAGAAGTCGCTCGCATATCAGCTTGTTGGTTGCTTTTTGGATCCTAGAATTAGATTCATTGTTCAAGTGGCGACTCCACTTCTTTCATCTCTTGATTTTCTTGAGCATAGATCTCTTTCTATCATCCATTTGGTCCCTCGTTGTTCATCATGGACTATTCGTTTAAACCATGTCATTTTACTGATGATCTCCATGATATTCCGGAAGTGGCCATTTCTAAATTACCTTTGTTCTCAGGCGGTGATTCAGTCGCTGTAAAAAGGCATCTAGGCTTGTTTACTCATATAATGATCATATATTGTAGACCCCCTCTGTATAATCATGAAGATGTCAAAATGCGTCTTTTTGTCTTTTCTTTAGAGGGTGATGCTTTGAATTGGTTTAATAATTGTCCTGAAAATTCTTTCACTTCTTCACAAGACATTGTCAATGCTTTTAAAGATAGATATGGTTATCTAGATAGCTCGCCTTGTGCCCCTAAAATGTGTGCAACAGAATGAAAGTAATCTTATAAAAGGTCCAGCTATCGGTGAAAGATTCCAAGACAATTCTTCATATCAGAATGTGCAAACCACCTGTACCATTGCAGATCAAATTCATGATAGTGGAAAAGCAGGGACAAATGACAATGAAAAGGAAGATCAAAAGCAAATTATACAAGAACTAATGTTGCTAGTAAAAAATATGGAGATCAATCAAACTAATTACGCCAATGATGTGAGAACTTTATGCACCCACCTGGAAAAACGTAATAGGGAGATGGAGATCATGCAAAATCAGCATACTAAGGAAATTGAGGCCATGAAGATTAATCATAACACAGAAATTGGTTTTATGCAAAGCAAGTTATCAAGCTTTGAAAAAAATATGATGACCATGAAAGCTAATCATGATAAGGAAATTAATTCTATGCAAAACAAGTTGTTAACTATGGATGAAGAAATGACTATCATGACATTCAATCATAATAATCAGTTAGCTCCCATACAAGCAAATCATAAGGAAGAGATAAACTCTATGCAGCATTGCTTGATGGCCATAAAGGAAAAAGACAATAAAGTAATAAAAGATGTGGAAGCTAATCAGATATGTCTTCAGAAAAAGTTATTGACCATGGAAGAAGACCATGCCAGGGAAATCAGTGCTATAAAGGTTGAACACTCTAGTCAGATAGATGCCATTAAAATACATGTTCAGAAATTTCAACAATGGTCAAAGGATGAAAGAAACTAGGGAACGTCAATAGATCAGGAGCCTCCTTATCTGTTACAGCAAGCTCGATCATATTATGAGGTCCTTTGTTCCACTAAAAAGTGGATAATTGAAGGTGACCTGAATAAAAGGGAAATTAATAATCAGATTGATGCTCACATAGTTAATCCACCAGTGATTGAAGCTCAAGTTATAACTCATGGCACCTGTGAGATTGATCCATCATCCCTGGCAAGGCAGATGCAGAAAGAAGAAAGACGTGTCACGCATATCTTACATACGTCATATTGAAGCAGAAAGTTCCACGTCATCAGTAATACAGCCTGCCAGGAAGAAAAAGTGCAAAAGAAAGAGAACGAGAAGAAGATTTGATGCATCAGACAGCCACGAGCAGCTTGACTTTCGGATAGGAAAAACTCCTACCATGTGTAGAATTGGACACAACACACCTGACAAGCAGCCGACAGATTTGCCTGAAATCAGGCAAATGCTCAGTATACACTATATTGAACACATATGATGCCATGGGACATCCTCTGTGTTTCTAACCCTGCTCCTTGTTTTGTCAGCATTTTATTTATGTTTTACGATTAGATTTACTTTTCCAGATAGTTAATAAATGAAGAGCTTATATCTTTCATGTGCTTAATGTTATATGATGATTTTTGGATGGACGCTACCTATGTTTTATTGTGTATTGCGTGGATGCAGATTCTGGATTCTCACATTCCTACAGTGCAGCAACGTGTCCCCAAGTGGAGCCAAAGGTTGACCATTACGTGCCAACTACCCTTAGCAGTACACCCCCTTTTCTTCGCAAAAGGGTAGCGTTTGATTGACATGTCCATGCCATTCGACAGTCATCGTCGACCTTATCATATTATGTTGTAAACCCAGTCTGCATGTGTGAATTGTAAATAATCTTAGCAGAGCTGAGTCATGTATGAAAATTGCCTAGGTGGACCTAATTTTCTAGTGATAATCTACGTTCCGGAAGGTTTTTTGTCTCACCAATCCATGATCGGTAGAGTTTTCCTTCAGCCTAACCCAAAAGCCGGAATGAATTTTGTCATTAGAATCTTAGGGGAATCCTAGTGCGTTGATCTGCTAGAATATAGTTGGTCGCAGAACTGGGTGATCTATGAGGGTCTATGTCAAATAGGATTTCCCCCTTCGGATGTAAAATGGTAAAAGTAATGATGTAAAGTGTCTTGAGGGTTAGGAAATGTTTTAATTCAAAAATTAATAAAATAATAGTAAGTCAAATTTTTGAGTAAATAAATGCAGAATTACAATTTTTTAATATTAAAATGCATTTAAAAATTCAACGAATGAGATTAAAAGATATCTTGATCCTCATCGACGGTCGAGATCATTTTGACATGGATCACTCGAAGTAACTGTTGGCAATTTTTCCTTTAAATAGGGTGCTAGGGGTCATTTGAGATTAGAGTTGATCTGAGAGTTTGGAGCTAAAAAAGCTCTCTTGTATTCATTTTTTGTGCAATAAAGAAAGACTTTGGGGTTAAAAATCTTGCTGGTGTTACTCTTCTGAAAATGTTGTAAGATGATTTATTTTTCTGCATAATTTTATTTTCAGCCATTGCTAATAGCTTGATGAAGATTGATTTAGGCACAGGTATCTTGTCTGATCTCTGGGGTTTGAATGATAGTGTAGATTCTGAAATATTGTGGCAAGTATCTCCATTTAATCTGGATTTCACTATTGTTTTCTCCCTCTATGTTAATGGTTGACTTTAAGCTGTGCAGGAAATCTTTTTTTTAGATTATCGGGCGTTAGGGGAAGTTCTCGGCTGAACCAGCCAACTCCTGGATTGTGTTTTCTGAAAGAGCCCAGCCAATTCTTGATCCTGGGCTTACCATTTGAAATTTTTTATGAATGCATGCGGGGTTTTCTGAAGTGTCTCACATTAAAATTAAATTATGATAATATTACTGTGATTATTGACAAATCTGGCTGCTTAAGAGTCGAAAATCTGTAAATGTTGCAATTATTTAGCTGATTTAGGGTTTCAATTTTGTTTTCTACACATCATTTATGGGTTTTCTGTTTTTGCTATTGCAGGTTGCAGGTCTGGGAAAGCAATTTTCATTTGAAAGCCAGATCTAGGCCGAAGGGCAAAATCTGGTTTCAGAATTAATACTTGCAGGGTTTTCCAAAAAATTTTAAGGTTTTGATCAGCTCTTTGCTATTGCAACAGAAAACTCTCTTGCAGGGGCGTTATTTCTACAATCCAAGGTTTACAATTTTTTATCTAAAGAAGAATCTGCAGGGATTCCATTGATAAATCTGAGCCAGAAGATCTCAAATTATTCTGCTCTCCATACTTCTCAGCCATCTCGCTGCTACAGTCCTAGCTCTGCTATTCTCCACATATCCCTTTCCACGCAATCACCTCTTTCTGCCATTGAGTTGTCGAAAATGTGGGCAGTCTTTCCTCACTCCACGCAACTGATTCACCCGCTGCCATTCCAACCCTCAATGCTGCGTGCACCTCTCCATTCCGCCTAATCTCCATGCTCGCCCAAATCCGCAACAGTAAACAAAAAAACATAAAATAAGATATATATATATATATAGAGCACGCAATAAAAATGTATCCCCTACACCTCCTGTACGTTGTTGCCTTAAACTCCATCCCTACAACCCTCGATTTTCTCAGCCATGGCTCCTTCACACTGCAATCGCTGCGTCTACCATCTAACCAGTCCAGAAATCGAATTGCCATTGTCAAAAAAAAAAAAAAAAACTGCAGCACGTCCATATCTATCACGCAATCGCTAGTCACCTGCGTATCCATCCTTCTGCCCATGCACGCAACCCTTTTTGTCTTCACACACAGCGTAAAACCCGTGAAAGCCTGCAAATAAAAAAAGCGAAACTCACGCATTTTTTTCAGTTGGCTTTCCTGTTACCGCCGTCAAACGCTTCAGCCTGCACATACTAAGCAAAATTTCAGATTTTGGGTTGTTGCGTTCTTTAAAGTCAATTTTTGGATAATTCGTTTTATTTCACCTGCGTTTTAATGAAGTTAGATAGCTCTAGACTTATTATAATTTCCATTTTATTTCTTTTTTTTTTTGTTTGGGCTAGGTTTTCACTTAGGGTTAGATTCAGTTTATTGAGTTTATTATTTTAGTTTAGAGTAATATTTCCGTATAGCTTTAGAGTTAGACATCTTTAACTTTTGATTTTGTATGTTTACATTGTAGAATGTATTCTTGTTTTCCTTAGTTTAATTTTTCATATCATAAGCTTTAGTTCTGACAATTAAAATTTTCCAAAGTTTCGTTTTGGTTTAGAGTTTTGTATAGTTACGTTTACATTTAGTTTTGTTTTATTTTTTATTTATTATATTTTTTATTTTATGAATCAAAAATCATTCCAAAAAAAAAAAAACAAATAAAAGTCCCTTTTTTAGACTTTAGTTAGGATTTTAGTTATTTTTTTAGTTTGTATTTTTTTAATATAACAATAAAAATTCATAAAAATTATAAAATTATAAAAGAAATCATTAAAGAGTTTCTTTTATTTTAGTTTAAATTTTAATATTATTTAGATTTTTTTTTTAATTTAAAGTTTCATTTAGTTTTTTTTAATTTTGTTTTATTTGAAAAATATACAAATATCTTTGGAAACTGTTTCCTAGTTTCAGTCTTGGCTCGGGAATTTGGTACGTTTTATCTTTTTGGATGAGGCTAAAATTTTGATGTGGGAATTAATGTTTATCATTTTCTTTTAACATGCTTGAATGATCATTTTGAAGATTAGCTATATGAATGTGATCTCTAGTTAGCATTTTACGTGGTTGTTTAAACCCCTTTATCTTTCGAAATGTTAATTGTTGGAGTATCATTAAGCCATTGAGCATTTATTGATTATCTTGCATTTGGTAAAAGTTAAGCTTTATTTGAGTTGTTTGATGGTAAACAATTGTTAATGAGTTCATATTTCTGCAGCATTTGACAAATAATTGTTTAAACACTTATTTCATAAGGCACTGGTCTATTTGTTTAAAAAAATCAATTAAGTGCTTGTTTTCCATCGTGTCTCCCAACCCAACTGGTCCGCAGTTGGTCATCCATTATCCTATAGGATCTACCCCCTTAGCCGCGAGAGACACGCTTAAACAGAGAGATCGGGAATCAAAGTGATAGCCCCCGGTCTGAACGTTGTCGTGACAATTTGTGTGACAACAGATGGAAAGATCAAAGGAATAGGCCTTTGATCAATGTGATTGCTCAGAGCCCAAAGGGGGCAATGTTTTTTAAGGTAGTGGATTGTGAGGGGTAGCTGAAAGATTCCCAATTCATTGTTGACATCTTGATTGAAGCAATTGAATTGGTGGGGCAAGAAAATGTTGTCCATGAAATAACTGACAATGCAACGTCGTGTAGAGCAGCAGGCCTAATTATTGAAGGCAAATATCAGCACATCTTTTGGACCCCTTGTGTTGTACATTCATTAAACCTCATGTTAAGCAAAACGGGGAAGAAAATTGAGCAGATTCAATATATTTTTGAAGAGGCAAGAGACATGCAAGCCTTCATCACAAATCACCACATGTTCCAAGGCATCTACAGGGAATTTGCGAAGTTGGAGCTCCTTAAGATACCTAAACTTTAAAGTTTATTTCATAAATTCTAATTTCTATGACTCTAAATTCAAATATATAAATTGGATTCCCATATTTCATGATTCGTGAACCATAATAATTATTCAATCAAAATATGATTTTTAATTTATTGAAACATTGACAATTTGGCACTGGCAAGTTGTCGAGACTCGTTTTGCTTCTCACATCATAGTCTTAACAAAGCTTATGCAGGTGAAAGAAGCATTACAATCAATGGTATGCAATTCTCTTTGGAACCAATGGAGGCAATCCCAATCTAAAAGAGCACAAGTAGTGAAAAGGTTGGTTGTTGATAATGAATATCTCTTAACATTTACTAAGCCAACTGTTGATTTGCTCCACCTGTTTGACACAGATATGCCTAATTTTGCAGAGGTGTATGAGGGCATTGATTCCAAGTTAGAGAAGATAAGGGTGGTTATGAATTCCAAGCATAAGGACCCAGATGAATTCTTTTATAGAGAAGTAAAAGATATATTGACCAAAAGGTGGAACAAGATGACCACCCCATTGCACCTTTTGGCCTATGCAGTGAATCCAAAATATTATGTTGCAGAGTTGCTAAGTGATCCAGAAAGAACCGCACCAAACAAAGACCCGGAAGTCTCACAAGGATTTAAAAAAGCTTTTAGAAAGCTTTTTGTAGATGCTGAAATTAGAATTCAGATTCGTTCAAAGTTTGCTCATTTTGTGGGATCAAAGGGTTGGGGTGTTGATATTGATTGTATGCGGGACAAGACTAGATTAAGTCCAATTGATTGGTGGAACTACTATGGTGGGGAACTTCCACATATCCAAAAATTGGCCATCAAGATCTTGTCACAGGTTGCTAGTTCCTCTTCAGCAAAAAGGAACTGGAGTACATATGGCTTAATTCATTCAATGAAGTGAAACAGATTGGGCTCCAAGAAGGCTGAGGAACTAGTGTATGTTCATTTGAACCTTCGCCTTTTGTCACATGAGAGACGAACACAGATTTAGGCCCACCAAACTATGGGATGTGGAACCAGAGTTGCTTGACTTGGATATGACATTGAATGTCAGGTATCATAAGAATTTGTTTGATGAGGCGGCACCAATAGTTGGATCTTCAAGTGGACATGACAGCAATGCTCCCACTCCTGGAGAGGATGTGGTTCTTAGTGACATGAATGAAGACATATTTGATGATATGTAAATGTAATTTATCATGGTGTTTTAAAATTTTGAATAGTGAATATTGAATACAATAATATGACATGAATTATGAATAGTGGTAGTAGACTACCAGACATAGTTCATTTTGTACTTTGTATTATGTAGTGTGCATTATTAATTTTGGTGGTGATGTTGTAACTTGTCATGTTGATGATTGAAATTTGAAACAGAGACTTGATGACATGTTGAATCATGAATGTTATAATAATCATTAATGATGATGACAATGTTTATATTGAATTGATGATAGATGATAGATGATAATTGATTATGTATTTTTAGATATAGAATCTAGATTCTAAAAGATGAATGGTAATATGAAATTCTTATTTTGTCATATGTTTGTGTGTGTGTGTGTGTGTCGTTTCCTTACCGTATCATATCCAGATTTTTTGAAAATTTATCATATCCATTTCAAACCTCGTATCTGTATCTATTCCCATATATGTTTTAGTGCAACTTAGTTCCAAACATACTTTGATCATTTTGCAACTAGGTGCTTATACTTCTATGTTTTGAGCATTTAGTAAGGGTAATGGGGTGATCTGGAAGATTGACAGACCTTGACTGTAATTTTGTTCTCTCACCTTACCAGGGGGTTAATCTTTGATCCTAGTACAATGAGACCTCCCTTAAGGCCCTTTGGATCGTAGGAGAGCACTATCTAGAAACCCATGATTGAGATAGCGAATTCCATTTTCCCTATGCCACACTTAACATCTTCCATCCCACATTACAAGCCCCATATCTCACCTCCATTCCTCAAGTACAATTTGTCATTAGTTCTTGGGGATTTGGCACTCATATGTTCGCACACCTTGAGTAGGGCCGAAAACTTTGCTCTGAGAGGTTGATGCAACTAATACAAAAGAAAAGAGTATATCATGGCCATAACGAAACAACAGATTGAAAATCAAAATGCAAAAGATGGTCGGGACATAAACATTAGCACAAGGGCAAAAGCCTAGCATGAGTTCTACCTACCTCATATGGCCATCACCCAATTCCTAGGCACATGATGCTTCATTACATCAAAGAGGAACCCTTGCATGTTCCAACCACAATCAGCGATAAACTGACTAAGCCTAAGGGGGGGAATAAAATTACTACATCATTCAAAGCAAGCTCTAACCCTTGAGCTTGTTGCCACAAAATCTAGCAGGAAAACATCACCTTAAAGTGCACTTCCAAATCAAATCAGTTAGTATAGTATGTAAATCAGAATTGAGAGCAACTCAAATTTGTGCTTTGGCACCCCTTATCAGATTATTTAGGCTTTCCAGGACCAAAAATCTACCTTCCTAGTCAATATTTACTAAGCGCCAGTTGTTGCCGAATTAGGTAAGAGAGAGAGAGAGAGATAAAAGTTAATGGATAAAATTGACTTGATCACCAACAAACGGACAACCCGTGGCTAGTCCTAGGGTTGCTGGAGTCTATGGATTCTTTAGGTTGGCTAAAACTTGCAATGGAGGAGTCCCAATAGGAGAGATGTCACCTGAGATTGGCATTCTAATGTTCAGAAACAAGGTGACCTAAGTAGGATCTCAAGAAGAAAGGCACAATTTAGGTTCAAGGCTTCAGAAAGAAGTAATTCGTTTTCTAAAGGGAGAGTTCTACAAGACAAGGCATAAGACTTAGGGTTTGATACAATGTTCCACGGGGACGTGTCCCCCAGGGTCGGGTGCACGCACCCCTCGCACCCCACGCACCCGGTACGGGGTGACGTTTGGGGAAACGTTTCCCCGTGTCCCCCTTTTGGGGAGACGTGGGGAGACGCAAGGGGGGACGTTTCCCTTGTGTGGGGGAAGCGACTCCCAAGAGGGGGATTCCTAGGCATCCCCCCTCAAAATGGGCTATGCGTCCCCCCATAAATTTGCTTGTAAACAATGATTTATGATAGGAGAAACCTAGTATTTGATCATATTTCCCTATTAATCCTATGCAATTCATGGTAATGTTAAATTCTTGAAGTAGTGACATTCTCCTTTATCTTTCATTTTCATCCTTTTACTTAAATTTTTAACATTACCATGAAATGACTCAGGATGTTTGAGAGTGGTTCTGACCTCATTGGATTTCATATGCAGAAAGTAGAATTTTAGATCTCACTCAAAATCCAGCAGACTTAACAGTGTTTCAAAAATTCAGGATTCGATGGATTGCAATGTTTCCATTGCATTTTGTCATGTAGAAGGGTATGGAATCAGTATTTAATCAAGAGCACCAAGCCCTTTGTGTACTTTAGTGTGACTTTTAGGCTCATCACTCCACTGTTTTTGAGTTTAGTCATATCAATTTACTATTCCAGTCTTTAGATTTTAGTGTATATTACAGTTATTTTGCTTCGTACTAATTAGATTCTAGAATGATGAACGATGAATTTTAATTTTAAATCAATTTAGAATCTAGAATGATGAATGATGAATTTAATTTTTAAATCAATGTAGGTTCTAGAATGGTGAATAATGAATGATGAACATGTATCAGAGTATTTCATTATTGAATCTCATGGTCTACGGATGAATGATGTAAGGATGATGAGTATGGATCAATGTATCTCATTACTTAATTAAATTATGTATGTATCATTGTATTTATGCTTTCATTATTAAATATGAATTTGAAATATATATATATATATATATATATATATTATATATATATATATATAGAATACCCCCGACATCCCCCCGTCCCCCCTTAATTCCCCTAAAATTTGAGGGTACTCCCACACATCCCGCTTGTGCATCTCGCCGCACCCGCGTCTCCCTGTCCCAAAGTCTTGGTGGAACATTGGTTTGATAATTTTGATGTGTTTTGGAGTATCCAAAGCTCAAACGCTAAAGAGAAAGGGTTTCTTGTAAAATGATATGACAAAGGCAAGGCTCATGAAACCCTCAACAAGTCCCCAAGTTGAGGCAAGACTAGCCTAGGGTGTGACCTTAGGGAAAACAACTAGGTTAAGAAGATTTATAGATACGATTGAAGTGTATGCCCACCAAAAGGATAGATTTTGTGGCGAATGATATCCCCTTGATGTTTAGGCTCTCGAATCCCCTAAATTTTCGCACCCTAGGAATTCCCATCAAGCCCTAAGTTCTCCCCTAGCCTTAAAGGGTCCAAAATTAGCAAGAGAAAATTTTATGGATAAAAGTAAGGCGTGATCACCAACAAAGTAGAACAGTCCCTTGTTCCTTGGGAGAATGGAGTTTAGGATGAGATAGATCAACCAATAGAGTTTCTAAGGAGGTCGAAATTTGATGCCCTAGCAACAAGATTTCAAGCATTTACCTATACACTAGAAAAATGTTTTTTCATGGGAGAGCTTTTAGGAGTTCACCACTAGGACAATTCATTACATGTTATGTATGAGTAATACATGCAATATTCATCTAGATAGAAATTCAATTAATCTTCAACAAATTAGGGCACAATTTAGCATAACCTAGAATCAATTATTCCATACATTAGACATAGAGAAGTAAATATTTAATAATTAGGTACAACTTACAAGATAACATGCAAAATTTCCATCCATTAGACCAAAGAATAGCTCCAAAAATAACAAACATCAGCTCCAAATATCAAAATGCATCCACAACATCCAAATTTTCCACAAGAGAACAAGTTTGAATTCAACTAACTAGGTCAAACATCTCAAGAGGTGTGATGATCAAAGATCACAATGACATGTTTCTAAATTTACATGAGGCATATGAATGCCTATTTAGCCTACAAGCCCCTATAAACATAAAAACAATGTGCTAGGTTACAAGTTGACCTAGTAGCCTTCAAAAAATTAAATAAAACTCTACATGTGTGACTCGAAATGATGGCTAGCATAGGCTTGCTTAAGGCAGCCGTTGAGGGCAATAGATGGCTTAGCAAGTGTAGAGGACAGGGATATCTTCCTTGGTCAAGGGAGATATACTACAAAGATTCTGAAGAAGTTCAGGATGCAGGACTGTAGGCCCATCTCCACACCTATGATTACGAACTGGAGGAATATAGATGCATCGGAGGATGAGGGCATGGACCCAACCTTGTATAGACAACTCATTGGTTCCCTCATGTATCAGGTCAACATTAGGACAAATCAGGGTTGTGGGACAATGGCTCTCCCCCCCCCCTTTGAATTACTCCAGGAGTGCGCTCTTAGAGGGGGCAAATCAGGGCGACCTAGGAGTGTGCTCCCAAAAATCGCTCTCGCAAAAAAAAAATCGCTCCTTGGTTTTTCTCACAAAATTTTTGTAACAAAGATGTTCCAAACGCAAATTTTTTTCAAAGAAACAAGATTTTTTGAGTAAGGCAACCTAATATTCAAGCTTGTGGCACTAGTATTGATATGCAATTCATGGTAATGATAAATTCTGAAAGTAAAAGTGACATTCTCCTTTATCTTTCATTTTCATCCTTTTACTTTAAGAATTTATCATTACCATGAATTGCCATTACCATGAAATGACTCAGGATGTTTGAGGGTGGTTCCGACCTCATTGGATTTCATATGGAGAATGTAGAATTTTAGATCTCACTCAAAATCCAGTAGACTTATCAATTTTTAAGGATTTCAAAATTTGGGGGATTGCAATGTTTCCATTGGATTTTGTCGTGTACTAGGGTATGGAACTCGTATATAATCAAGAGCACCAAGCCCTCTATGTACATTGATGTTAGTGACAATGGTTGTTGAATGCCTCTATCATGACCCTTCTAAAAATGTACACATCACTCCAAAATCTTGATTTGACATGCTACACTTTCTCAATCCTATGTTTTTGCTTAGAGGGTGATATTAATGACAAGGATCCCAAGATAGCGAATGATTTTGATGATATGTAGGTATCTGTTGTAGCATGACTTTTTTAGATGCTAGAGTCCATCTAGAGCCTATGTGTTGATGCATTTTATGTTCAGAGATGGATTGCACCCTTACATGCTATATAAATGACAACTTGTAATTTGTGGACATGTTGTTGATGAAGATTATAACTACTATATGAATGATGTTATATGGTTTAATCCATGTTTTTATGTTTTTTACCACTAATTCATCATTCTGCATGCTTTTGTTGACATATATGCATCAAAATATATAAAAATATATATTACATAAAATTTGCTCCGAAAATCGCTCCAGACCTGAGAGCTTTTGAAAATATCACTCCCTGCTCCCAATTTTTCTCCCACTCCCAAGAAACCTCGATGCTAGCCCTCCCTGTCACACGATATGAGACAATCCTCATCTGGTCCCTAGATCAACTACATGCCTCTATCATCATTGCTATGTTGGTTGGGGGAATGTTGGTCCAGGTGCATCATCCCATAAAAATAAGTAATATAGGGAAAAGTGTAGACCATTATGGGTGTTGAAGGTGCCCATGGATACAAGTGATACTCTGTAACCATTCAGAGGCCCATGGCTCTCAACGCCTCACCTGTGGGTGCCAATATGTCCCACTCTAGGACCTAGACCCAAGTTAAGTTGCCAAGACCTATAGATGGAACCACCTTTCAATTACAAACAATATCCAAAGTTGCAACTTTCACCATAAGGTACATCTAATCATTATTGCATCTAAGTGAATCAAGCTTGAAAGAAATGGGAAAATTAACGCTTCATACAAGGCTTCTCTTCCAAAATTGTAGCCTTGGTCACGTAATGGTGCTACCTCCTGTGAAAATTTTATTGCAATTACTGGTGATTATTCTTCTATCTTTAAATATTACTTGTCTTCTGTAAATTAGCTTACGACAAATATTGAATAAAAACATAACTACAATTTCACCAAAAATTAATCACAAGACCTGAGAAAATAATGCATCACTCTGAAGAATTTCTCCATAAATTCTCTCCTCAATTTCTCTTGTTGAAACCCCCTTGTTGGTATCTCCCATGCTATCACTGCAAATCTACTTGTCCAAATGATCTCCAAAGGCCCCATCAATCTTATCTTATAATCTCTAATTGACTATTCAACGACCATGATCTAATCACAACTGATGGCTAAGATCATATTGACATCCTCCAATCACTTTTCTAGAAGTCACTAGAGCAAAATCGATTTGTCTCAATTAATCTCGATTAATTAAACCATTTCCCTATGTTAGATTTAGGAAAATAACTAAAACTGGTCAATTAAATCTATTTAAAACGTTTCACTTACATTTTATGTGTTTTGGAGATAATTAATCCACTTGTGTTCCTAGCCTCAACGACACCATTTGAGACTAGAACACATGTCTAAGCTACAAAAACTAACACCTCCCTAGGTAGGACCGGTTAATAGACGATCCTATTAGGTATTCTCAAGCCCCAAAGGGAAGTGACATGTCCATGGTCCACACTTCAATCAATAGCTTCCATGCAAATAATGATGGAACGGAGAGTGAACGACTTCATGACCAAGTTTCATGGTGAAAGGGACCAGTAATGTTGGAGTAGCTCATCCTAAGTGTATAGATGCAACGAGGGAGCAATCATGGATGCATGAGTTAACAACTCGGCCTTTGTTTTTACACCCCACTTGTGCCTTTTGGTTTTTCTTGATTCTTCTTTGTATTACCGCTCATAGCTCAAGGAATGAGAGCTTTTTTGTATGATGTATAGCATGTATTTACCGCATTTAGGGTGTGGCATCTCATTTCCCACAAGGGCTTCGGATGTTCATTGGTTCCTTTTCATTAATATGTAGGGCAACATTAGCCTAAGATTCGAGTCATGACCATAATGAGTGAAGTAGATCTCATGGTTGGGTTTTTCCCACGTGCTAAATTGAATGGTCCCATCCATCTTTTGCATTTTGATTTTTCCTTTGTTTTTCTTGTGGCCATCATATGCTCTCTCTGTTTCTTTTAGCCACATCAACCTCCCATAGAAAATTTACAGGCCATACATGTTGAAGAATCTAAGGCATCTAGGATAGGATGAGATTCTTCTAACGATGTTGACTATTTGTGAGGTACTTTTTACTTTTTCTTATTGGCACAATCTTCTCTTATTATTATTAGAGTGTGTTCTCTTACTTCATCACATAGTTACCAAAACAAAAGAGACAAGATCAGAAGATGTTGGCTCTCAGCCATGGCAAAACCTCTCTCTCTTAGAGAGGAAAACCCTTCTACAAATTTCTCTTATTGAAGCTCCAATTAACCAGTAGATCCTCCAAGCACAAGACACAATCTTTCTTTTGCAACTTCCCTTTTGTCAATCAATGCCTCCTTCTATGTTGCACCTTGTTCTCTTACTTCTTCTGGCAATTGATGGCACTTTCCTTCACTCTTTTTCCGGCCACTGCAGAAACCCTAGGTCATATTAGAAACCTCTTCGTTGATGCCTTACTTTCCTTTTCTTGGCAATCTTCCTTCGCTTTGATACTTAGACTAGAGAATTGAGGCTCTTCTTCCGATATATCTTTGAGTCAAAGGTTGATCCTCTTAACCCTACTGCAAACCTGATTTCTTTGCACATGTGGCTGATCTAGGGCTTGAGATAGAGCATTTTGCTTTCTCCCTTCCTTCAATAGATGTGGGACCCCCTTCGCTTGAGATGGAGGCCTATTTGGAGTCTCTTCTTAGCCCAATTGAACTCTCTTATGTCGTTGCACTTGTCAATCTAATGTGGCTGCAGAATTGCAGTCCTTTCTTCGCACATGTGACAAAATTAGGCCCCAAAACAATCTTCCCAAACTCAGTTTCTACTATTCCTTCTTCACTGCCCAAGAAGCACCTTCCAGCTCCTTTTTCACACCTCTTTCTTGACTCTCTTCTTCGCTGATTTCAGAGATCACTTGACAGTCTAATTGTGAGGTCGAATGGTCCTATATATAGGACACAAGATGTGGCCAAGGACAGACCCCAATGTGGGGAAACCCTTTGATTAAATCTTCTTATTATTCTTCAATAGTTCAGCAGGGAGAGAGAGAGAGAGTACAAATATCATAAATACAATCCCAAAATCTGCCAAATTAGCAGTCATTGTAGCCCTAACCAGAAAGTCAATGGTGGTCAAATTTGCATCAAATCATCCTCTAATCAGCTCAGTCAACAGCAGAAAAATGTGGCCTCCAAAGACGGTCAAAGTGAACCTAAAACAGCTCAGTCAACCCAAACAAACCTTGCTGTAATTTCTGCAGTCAAACTAGATGGTCAACGCTGCAGTCAACACAGTCAAACAATCCCCAATCACCTTGTATTTCATGCCAAAGAATGCGGCCAAAAAAGATCGAAATTTTGGCCCCAAAACAGAAGTCAACACATGGTCAAAGTGACCAAGTCAACGCTGGTCAACGCTGCCCTAATCACAGAAATTTCAGCCTCCTGAAATTTCCTTCCATCCACACGTGAAAAGAAGAGAGAGCCTCGAAGTGTACGAACCAATCAAGAGAGGAGAGAGAAGATGTTGTGATGAGATGAGTGAGTGTCCAAATGAGAGAAGGGTCACTCTTATATATACAATTCGTTGAGGATGAGAAGATACATCCATTGGGCTTCATGAGCCTACATTTGATTGAGGCCGACCTTAACAATTTGTACATGAAAAAGAATAAATTCAAAATTCCATTTCTGCTTGTCAGAATGAGATGATCTTTATATCAAAATTGTACCTCTCGGAAAGAGGAATCCAATGCAATAATCATCTCCATCATATGAGTTGTCCTAAGATGGAAGTTGGCCCTAGTTGCCAATTTTAACACTCCCTCTCAACTAGGGAGAATTCCACCTGCCAATCCATTATCATGCTAACCTGTCATCCTGTACCATCATTGTCTTGTATTGCGCTGCATTGTTGAACCATGAAGAAGTGATCAAGAGTGGGTCATAAGATCATACCACTTTCCACTGACTAAAGTCAGTCCTTGATCCCAGATCAAGTTTTTGAACACCATGCATCCTAGTCATAGGGAGTACGATGGTACATGATGCCTCCATCAGTAGCGCTATGGTCCCTAACCATCTTTTCCCAACTCATTGGCTAGATGAGAGGTACTCCCCATGAGTCTCGGACTCTATGGGTAGGATGTGTGTCAGGGAATCAGCAGGGGAAGGTGAACCACTCATCCTGCTCATATGCCATAAGAGAAGGTGAACCACTCATCCTATGCATATGTCAATCGTAGGGGAAGGTGAACCATTCACCCTACATACATGTGTCCGGGTAGGAGAAGGTGAACCACTCACCCTACACATGTCAACCATAATGGGGTATCACAAGGGCAGGTGAACCACTCACCCTATGGTCGCTCATAGCTATCTCCAAGAACTACCCCATGCCCCCAGAGCTCTGTGTCCAACTCATACAGGACCCTCATAGGAGAGTCGTCCAAGCCTCTCTCGAAAGGTTAAAAATTTGACCTTCCCTAAAGGCTTCATGAGAATGTTTGTAACTTGCTCATCAGTCCTGATGTGATGGAGTCTAACTGCTCCCTGTTGTACCATATCCCGGATAAAGCGGTACCTAATATCAAAGTGCTTGGAGCGGTCGTGGAACACAAGATTCTCTAATAGACGAATCCCACTCTAGCTGTTGCAGAAGATCACGATGGTATCTAGTACGTGCTCAAATAGCTAACTGAAGAGCTTCCTCAACCAAACTGCTTCACAATAAGCCATACTCGCAACAATGTATTCGGCCTCGACGGTGCTTAGTGCAACCGATTTTTGATTCCTGCTCATCCAAGATATAGAAGCAAAACCCAAAGAGAAGCAGCACCTAGACGTGCTCTTACGATCCACCAAACTGCCAGCCCAGTCAGCATTTGTATATCCATGTAGCTTCAAATTCCCGGCAGTGTATCTAAGTCCATAGAGGATTGTGCCTCGGAGATATCTGAAGAGATTCTTGGCAAAAACTTGGACTAAAATTTTGAATTTTCAATTCCCCGCCAAAAACTTGCTATTTTTAGACATTTGGGGCAGCCTATTCAGTATTTTCAGCTTGTTGATCTGTAACAAACTTACTGTTATAATTAGTTTATCAATTTTGAATTTTTTGAATCGCATTCTCCAAAAACTCAAAAAATTATTTTTTTAATTTTGGTGAAAAGTTTCTATTTTTAGAAGTATTGAGCAGATATTTTTGGCTAGGTTAATTTGTTGATCTGTAGTTAATTCACTACTGTAATAATCATATCAGTTATTAAAATTGCTAAGGCAAACGCACCTAGAGCCCTAAATTTGAAATTCTCAAGTTTTGGCGCATTCTGCTATTTTCTGGCATATTGGATATCTAGTTTGGGCAATCTTTATTTTGCTATCTATTTTTACTTACTACGGTAATCTTAAAATCAGATCTGAAATATTGTTGAATACCCCATCGTAAAGTGTAATTTACATCGCAGGTTAAATTGGAAATTTTATGCTTCAACGTGTTGTGTAATTTTTATTATTTGGATTGGCTTATGCACTGCGGTTATACATTGGTAAATCTGAATTTTCTGAAGTATAGTGCTGATATAAACTATCATAAATCTGTGATCAGCGTCTTGATTGACTACTTAGCATTTGGTATCTTGGTATCTTGGTATATTGTTGAAATTTGCACTTGTATCTATAAGCATTTTATCCTTTTTAAGATTGTGATTCACTATTGATAAATACTCTAAAAAGTTTTCTAATCAAAGTACTTAAACAACTTAAGAAAATCTTAACTCAAGATAAATCTCACTCATAATCTCTTGCACAAGCATTCTAGATCTAGATTTTCATTAATATTGTACCTCCTAGCATAAGCTAGGTTGATAAGAGGGGCCTCAGCAAATCTTTGGTGGAGGCCACAGTCTCTGCAATGTTGGAGGCATCGAGTGATAAAAGTCTAACAGAAGGTATCATTAATCAGGCCCTAGCCTGCTTCCTGTTAGCCTCCTTCCCACAACCTACCTTGGAGCCCAGCTTCAAAATAGTTAAAGGAAGGTTACGCTTAGACTAAGCATTTAACTAAAATTTACCAAGATCACTACATCTCAAATAGGTCTTAGGATTTGCACATCATATAGGTAGGTCAATCATTCAAGCAGCGGATGTCCATCCCGTCATTTAGTTTCAATTTGTAAAAAGCAAGAGTTTGTGACTCCATCAAGGCAATGGTCTCATGATTGAAAAATCTAACTTAATCAACAATCTTGTTTAAATTCAACCAAGTGGCTAGGCCACTCATCCATGTCTCCCAAGTAAGTTGATTCTCAACTTACTTTCTTTCACTTCTTTCCATATGAACTAACCCCCATAGCCTGTTGTTGGGAGACAGTTAGAACGGAGTGGGCGGGTATTAGAGTCACAGCCCCCCTCCTGAGCATTGTCACGGTGCCTGTACAATCCAGGCAACAACAGGTAGCATACTTCAAGGAAGAGATCCTTTGAGGGATTTTTGTTATATTCACATTTCATAATATAGAGCCTCTCTCCTTGCTCATATAAATGGGAGAAAACATCCTTGGCGTTACATCCGATCATAAGTCGCTTGCAAGACTCTTCATATTCCACCATTCTTTCTTGTAACACCCGGAGGCTTTCAGGATCAAGATCCTCATTTTCTTCTTTTGGGGAGAAGCTTTCAAGTTTATCATTGTTAATTTCCAAAATTGCAATTGACAACTCCACATCATCCTCACTTTCTTGGTTGTCTTGGTCATCCAAATCCTCACCGGGTAATAAGCCATATTTTTCTTTAATTTTATGACACAAGGAATTGAATGCACCAGTATAATAGACAAGTTCAGAGAAGAGATCATATGTAGGTCATTCTTCATATTCTTGTTGTATGCTTTGGAGGTCTAACCTACCCTTATCATGGAATTTGAGTAAGAAGTCCTCATCTTCATGTTCTAGTACCTGCTCAGAAAGTTCATTCAGCGAATCCAATCTTTCCCATAGGCTTTGAAGGCTTTCAGGGCTAAAGTTATGGACATTTTCGTTTTCATAATCAACCATTCAAAGGGCAAATGTGGAGTCGCCAAGGTGAATATTCAATGCCTTCATAGATGCTTGCTTCACCCTACAAGCATTAACTTTGGGGTTCAATGAAGAACAAGGGCTTCATTCTTTCAATGGAGTTGCCAAGAATGATATGTCAATAATGTCACAAGGGAACAAGACAGAATCTCATTTCCCCGGCAACGGTGCCAAAAATGTTACTGCTCAATTTAGGAGGGGTTCCTAAGGGACTACTACTAGATCAAGTGGAAACAATGGGGCAAGGACCCATTATCACCTCAGTCGATGTCCCCTACTCTTTATGAACTTTCACCGATGGGAGGAGTCCCAGTATGAGGAAAATCACTATGAGTGGTAAGTCAATGATTGTATAGGTAGAGATTTCTAGAGCCCATTCAAAGGAGGGACTCAAATGACAGGGTTTGCTTGCTTTAGAAGCAAGGAGTGGAGCTCTCCAAGAAACGCTTAAAGGAGACCTAGACCTAGGGATTAGAGATACTCCTTGATAAGAGATGCCCTAGACCTAAAATTTCTGAGCGAAGAAGTTTTCTAGGTGGCCTTGTGAAATAGTGAAGGTATGAGACCACAAAGAAGCCAAATAGGACCAAAGCAAGGTCTAGGATTTCAGGTGAAACATCAAACAAAAGATCTAGACCAAGCAAGGGAGAAGAATAGGGTCAATGAAATGTGGATTTCACTTGAGTTTTAATGCAATGACCCTTGAGGAAGCCACTAACCAAGGAAACCTAAGAACAAAGTTGTGTGATATTTTGTGATAATCAAAGTTGTGTGAAGCTAACAGACAATCCAGTTTTCCATGAGCACTGCTTTAAAAACCGGTCGTTTCGACTCCGATTCGGCCGAGTTGGTCCGAGTCATAGCCCAACCGGGTTGACTTGGCCTTTGAACCGGACCGGCCAACCGGGTTGCTACTGAGCCGGCCGAGTTGGCTAACAACACGGCTGGCTCGGTAACAACTTGCCGACTCGATAACAACCCAGCGGGTTCGACAGAGTCCGAGCCAACTCGACCGACTCAGTAACAGCGGCCGGTCAAGTCACTTTAGCGGCATTTTTTTTTAAATTTCATTTTTGGGGACTCTCTGGGCTTCCCTGTTTGACTCATGGGTTTCCCTGTGTAACTCTAATCCCTAGTATTGATATGCTATTCATGGTAATGTTAAATTCTTAAAGTACAAGTGATATTTTCCTTAATCTTCATTTTCATCCTTTTACTTAAATTTTTAACATTACCATGAAATGACTCAGGATGTTTGAGAGTGGTTCCAGCCTCATTGGATTTCATATGGAGAAAGTAGAATTTTAGATTTTGTTCAAAATTCAGCAGACTTATCAGTTTTTCAGGATTTCAAAATTAGGGGATTGCAATGTTTCCATTGAATTTTGTCATGTATTGGGGTATGGAACCCGTATTTAATCAAGAGCACCAATCCCTCTATGTACCTTGATGTTAGTGACATTGGTTGTCGAACTCCTCCGGGATTCGCTCCCAAACCGAAAGCTTCTGAAAATGTAGCTCTCACTCCCAAGTAACACTGAGCCAAATGATGTTGGCAACTCTAGCAGTGGCCAGTGGTACTAGTCACAAACTTTTGTTGTAGAGGCCATTTCTTGTAAAAATTTCTCATTTCCCACCATGGTTTTCAGTTTCACCTTATTTCTCCAAAATAGTTAAATGCTCTTTCCCATATCCATACATTCAACAACTGAAAAAATATATTTTTCTGAAAACACAAATTCTGGAAATTTTACAGAGTGCTGGAAAATGCAGAAATAAAAATCAGCAGGTACAAATAGCCATTAAACACATTTAAACACAGTGATTTTTGGTCAAGGTGACCCTGGAAAAACCCCCTACAACTCTTGGGGAAAACCAGTTCGAGAGCTCTTTCTTATTTCTAAAAATGCTTTTTACAGTGAGAAATATTTAGCAAAAAGTCAACAAGCAAACTTTTACAACTTATCTCGTTTTCTGTGCCTCACAGCCAACTGGAAAATACTTGTGAACAGCAAAACAAGACAACAATAAATGTTGTACGGCCTCCTCGATTTTTGTGCAAAAAACCCCAGCAATATGTTGTACGGATTTGCCTTGATTTGCGTGACAAAATACAGCCACTTGTTGTACGGCCTTCCTTGGAAAACCAGCCAGCAAACTGCACCTCGATTTCTGTGCAAACAGCTGTGCGGATTTCTAGATCGTGCCAAAATATGCCTTTCACTGTGTGCTAACTCAGTTGTACGGATTTGCTAAACTGTTGCCTTCGAATGTGTGCCAAGCTGTTGTCTCCTTCTCCCTGTCCAAAAATCTCCCTTGCTCTCTTGCTCTCCTTCTCTCAATCTACTCATGAAAGAATGAATGACCTTTTCCTCCTTTAATCTAACCCTAAGTGACTTTTCGGTGATCCCTAAATCCAATGGCTGAAATAGATTGAGATCTAGGGCTGAGATTAAATGCTCATTTAAATCTCACTTTCTATTTTTTAATTCACCCCACTTTAATAAAGACCCACTTAGTCATTTATTTCCAAAGTCACTTTTCCTTTCTAATTTTACATTGACTTTATTAAAGTCACTTTAAAATTAGACTTTAGTAACTTTATCACTTAAAGTCACTTTTAAATTAGATTTGACTTTATAAAAATTATAAAGTCACTTTAGGAGAAAAATTAAATTCTTTTGGACACTTTTCCCTAGGCCAAAGATCAAAGCCTTAGGGAATCACCTGTCCTCCGGTACCAAATTTCAACATTTCTAGCCTCCTTGGTTATGTGTTTTTGTTTTGATCTCTATATCATCATCGTGTATGTATTGGACAGTGCACTGGGTGCCATTTTGATATAATCGATATATTCATGAGCCTACTTTGATCATATGTTGTCTTCTATCTATATTCTAATGTCGTGTGTTTGGAAACTTGAATGAAAATCTTTAAAATTATGTGTTTTTATAAAAAAATAAATATTTAATGTATTGTTTACAACGACCGAGTCATTGAAATCAAGCCAGCCGAGTTGATACAAAGTCGGAGTTGAAATTTTAAAACATTGTCCATGAGAAGTTGAAGCACATCAATATCAAGTACCACTTCATTCATAACATGGTGCAAAAGGGAGCAGTTAGGCTCCAATATGTCTCCACTGATGAAAAGATTGTTGATATCCTTACAAAGCCTCTATCCAGACCAAAGTTTGTATAATTTAGGGACAAGCTTGGACTTGTTGAGAATGCCTCTCTCATTAAGAGGTAACGTTGATGAGATAGCATCGTGGATTGACATTCTTCCTGTGTCAAGTATATTGACTCGAATTATGAAGAATGGTCTAGTAGAGGACAGTGTTTCTTCTTGTGTCTAGTATGTTGACCCGAATGAGGAAAAAATGGTCCTAGAGCATCAATTTCATTTATCATTGAGCCTTGGATAGTGTAGTTAGAGTTTGGCCTTTGGTGATTCACCATGTCTTATTGACCCAAATGATGGTGAAGCAAGACTAGTCAAGATGCCATGTGTCAGTTACCGACCCAAATAATGGTGACTAGTTGATCCTAAATGATATCCCATGTGTCTGAAGTACTAACCCGAATTATGGCAAGGATATACCATTGGTCTGAAGTACTAACCCGAATGATGGTGATTAGTTGATGCAGATGATTCACCATGTGCCTGAATCACTGACCCGAATTATGCTGAGGATATACCAAAGGTCTAAAGTGTTGACCCAAATTATGGTAAATGGTTGATGTTATTGGATTACCATGTGTCACATTCGTGACCCAATTATGGTAATGATTTATTATAACCTTGTCTTCGAGAAATTTGTTCAACTAAAAGAACATATATCTAGTCATTATGAATACCTCCCTAGCTAAGAGGGAGTGTTTAATTTTGTAGCTATGGTTGGTCTTCATAATTTATATTTTAGCCCTTGTAATGAATAAAGAATTTGAAAGGCATGTTCTTCATGTCAGATTTAAACGAGAAAATTTCGAAATTCAAATTTGAATTTTTGGCTCCAAAATAGTCAAGTCAGCCCCAATATCAAACAGGGACTCTTTACTACCCAAATTTACAATAATTTCAGTTCTGTACTCAAAAATGACTAGGTGCCCATACTTGTTGATAGATTCAGCAAGATGTCAATAGTAAATACTTACGCCATGCTGCAAGGCAATCATGAGATAAGTAGTGAAACTCTTATTCAAACAAGTGTGGCTACACTTTGGATTAAACAATTCCATCATAGAAAACTACGACAACAATATTCTTTAGCGGCTTTTGGATATTGTTATGATGATGAGAACTAAAATCTATACAAAGACTATATCTATAAATCCAATCAAAAAAGCAAAGAAGAAACAGAAGGCTATATATAGAAAAGGCTTCATTTTAGAGACTGCACATTGCAACAACAGTAGGTTAAAAAACCAAGGAATCAATATAAAACAAAGTGTGGTCAAATACATATGTGCACTTGAAAATAATTCATAAGAATCACAAAGTCAAATGAGAGAGAATCAATCCCTGCATGTTTTCCATATCTTCTTGTTTCAAGATTCACCAACCTAAATACATGTCGTAGAAATGAATTCCTAGAAAGTTTTGTCCTAATAAAAACCAAATGTGCCAAAAATAAACATTGAAAAGTCTTACAATTTTCCCTGTACAAATTCCAAAGTAACATAGTTATTGGAAAGATGTAGCTTACAGCATATGAGTTATATATGAGATCTGAATGATGAGGCTGAATAAAAAGGTCCCCTGTGCCATGTCCAAATAATGCAGGAATAAAAGACTTTGTCGCTATCTGTGGGATAGAGTTTCAAAAATAATGAGTTCAACAGCTAAGAAAAAACCTTGAAAGATGAAAACATACTTGATTTCAATAGGGATACATTATAACTTCTTGCATAGATTTATAACAATCTGAACGGTTTAGGTGAAAATACTTAGGAAGCTTAAAGAGTGAATGAACCCAAAATTATGATTTTGGCAATAACAATAAGATAAAGATAACCAAGAAACAGTGTTTTTTCACGACTTAAATAAATGAGAGAAAGCAAATACAATCAAAATATCATCCATGTGAACACAGGAATTATCATTTTTAACCCTTATTCCAACTCGTTACCTATTTACAAATACAAACAAGTACACATAATCAACATACAATATACAACAATATTGCTACCACTAATAATGATTATTCAAGATGAGGGCCTCTTTATACATTTACTGTTGAAATTTTGGTAGCTGCGATCGGTATTCATTAGCTCACAAAAAAAGATGAACTTAAGTCAGCCCTAAAAAGAAAAACTAAAAGGAGGGAATTTAAAATTTAAATTTGAATTTATTTTTTCCTCCAAAAGATAAGTTGGCCCTCCAAAAAGTTCATGTTGGCCAGCCATAAAGACACTCCTATTTGGGCTCATTAGATCACTATAAAAAGGCCACTCATCCTCCTCCTTTTGGCATCAATTTGGATCACATCAAGATCTTCTGAGGTTCTGTTCACACGTGCAAAGAAGAAAAGGAGACCAGCGAGGTTTGACCAGCCTCTTTGACTTGCATTGACCAGCATTTGACCAAATTCTGGACATTCTGTTTCACTGAATTTTTTAACAGTTTTGACCGTAGTTGACTAGGGTGACTGAGGCAGTTGCAGGAGGCCGAAATTCAGCCCTGTTGACCAGGGTTGACCCAATTTCTGAGGCAGTAACAGGAAGGCTGAAATGTGGCTTGTTTGACGAGGTTTGACTCATTTGCTTCTGAGGTCAGTTTGACCCATATTGACTGGAAAATCAGATTGCATCTCTTGTTGAATTGGACAATTTCTCTAAGCAAAGGTTGCTCGGTCTTTCCCAAGTTGGGTTTTCCCAGGGTAGATTTTCTGTCTCGTGTTTCAGCTATCTCTTCATGATCCTACTGCCATTATTGTTTTACAGCTGAGATTTTCTATGTATAATTGCTTAATGATGAATATGACACAAGAAGGATTAATTAAAAAAACATGAGAAGTAATTATCAGACCAGAAAGTCATGAAAAATCAACATGGGATCAGAGCTTAGGAGAAAGAGCAGCCTTGAAGAATTCAAGTTTGTAATATGGCCGAGTTTGTTTAAGAGGTCTGTGTCCAAGAAGAAATGCAGGCTGCAGTGAAGCAAGCACTGTTTGTGCCATAGTTCTGTTCCAACAGAAAAGTCTGTAGGCATGTAGCCCTAACCACGGCCAGGAAAGGTGATGCAAAGCCTCAAAGAGACCCGGTAAGGCCATCCATAGAACTGGTTAGGAAGCCTCAGGGATAACTTTAGGAGGACCAAAAGACCTCAGAAGCTGGGCAGACTAGGACACAGACCTAAAGGCCTCACACCCTTAGCAATTCAGGACTGAGTTGCCTCATAAGGACAGAAATAGTGAATAGAAGTTGCAAGATGATGTCGTTGAAAAGAAAAGTTTGGTTTGAAGAGTCTATTCAACTAGGTCTGTGAATCCTCAGGGCTGAGGAAGGTTTGTGACAGCCACTACCAAATTATGCATCGCAGCATTTGGATTCACAAATATTTGACACCATGCCTATGCCAGGAAATTGTAAACCTAATTTCATGTGCTTGTTAAAGTTTTCTTTCCACTGCCAGACATGCAATCCTTTTCCCAAGCACAGGTAGACATATGCATGAAAGGAAGAATGAGGACCCTACAAAGAAAAGGAAGGAACCTGAAACATCTAGAAATGTTGAACAGAGTTACTGTTAAATAGGCAATAAAGTATCTGCCTTGTCTCTTCGGGAACATTATGGTAATTTATGTCTTTGCTAATAAGCTAGCTGTCAATATAATTTTTGTTCTTGAATAGAAGTAATGATTACTTGGATTGATCAGTTGACGGGGCGACTTCTCTTATGGAAGACATTGGAAGGCCATATTCCCTCTCTGATGAGGTCATTTTTCATGAAGCATAATGACTTTGTTGATAAGGTAGTTGGAGAGCATTGCTCTGTACAGTGCTTAAGTACAAGCCTTACAAAGACTTTATTAATCATTAATCTTTATATATTTGCTTAGACTGATAGTGGTAGCTTGACTGAGATAAAACATTCTTGATTGATTGATGTCTTGATGAGGACTGAAACAAAGATCTAGAAAGCAGAATAACAGGACCAAATAAAGAGCTCATGTTCAGGCCTTGTTGGGCAAATTTGAAGTCTGTTTAGAAAGAATCCAGAGTGTCACTCATGTATGTGTAAGAGACACCTTGTATATGCTGAAGTTTGCATTGGATGTCTTGCCAGAACAGGTTGAAAGATCAGTGAGAGGGAGGTGAGGAAAGATTCCAGGGATGAAATTCACAAGTGGTCAAAAACTCAGGATGATATGATAGCATCCCATATCATATTCTGGTTCCATAGTAGGCTAAATTTGCACATGACAAAATTTGCCGAATTTACAAAGGGTGTTGATGAAATTTGGAAGTCTTAGGGTTTGTAAACCCTGGAAGACTAGAAGTCTTGGATGAGAAAGCCCTTAGGTTTATGGATAAAACCCTATAGCTAGACCTACATTGATGATTTCGCTGAATGAAAAAACCCTAGCTCATGCAAAAAAGGAAAGGAAAGCAGCATGCTGATGATGAGGACGAAGATGATGAGTTTGCAGATGGATTTCAATGATTTCTGCAAGAAGGCAAAGAACAAGAGAGAATTGGCACTTTCCTACAATCCTCAAAAGATAAGTACTTTATATCTCACTTCCCTTACTATTATTTTTTTACTATTAGTTAGCCTCACTTTCTATCTTTTCTTCCATGACCTCCTAATGAGGGTTGCAGGTACATTGTGAAGGCTGCCAAGGCTTTGGTAAGCAGATAGAAGCATTAGGCAGAACGAAGGAAAAATGTTATGAATATATTCATAACAAGTAAATAAATCAAATAAATGTAAATATTAAATAATCAAATATTGATTATGTTAAATAGTCATTAAGTTAAGTGAAAAGACATGTCTAAAAGACATGCCCAGTCACGAAAGGACACCTGCTTAGGTATATATATGCGGGTCCTCATTGTAACATTCATCACTTGTACATTTTTATATATAATAAATTATTATTACAAATACCACTCGTGTATTTTTACATTCAAGCCTACAAGCTATCAGTTTTGATGCTTCAGTGGTATCAGAGCCATGGCACAGAATATAATCATGTGGGTCTTTGAACGTTGTTTGCCGCACAATGTACCATTGCGTTCAGTCCTGAATGTGTTGAACAGTTTAGTAAAATTCAAGAAGCATTTCAGTGTTTAGAAAAATCATATGCAGAAGTTAAAGCGTGTTGAAAGGGAATCAATAATAAGAAAGATGACAGTGACAATGAAGAAACAAAACAAGGTGAAGCAGGAGAAGAAGATTTTGATCAGAATGATGATAATGAAAATGAAGATGTAATAGATAATGATATCGATCAAGATGATGATCCAGATGAAAGGGACAATGGATATAATTCAATAACAAGGTCAGGAAGCTCATATGGGATAGTTGAAAATGAAGAGGAATCTGAAGGAGTAATGTCAAATGCATCCAGTGTTGGTCCACCAAATGTGCAAAGACAATCTAGATATCATAATTACGAAAGTAATGATGAAAAGTATGATTCCTTTTCAGGTTCTGAACACTCCCTTGTATCACTTGATTTTGAAGCAATGCCCATAATCACTCCAGTGCATTCCTTCACTAACTCTTGTCATCGTGTAACTAGAGGTAATCTTAGTCTCATGGTTGAAGAGTTCATAAGAGCACATAGGACAGTTGTACAAATACATACGTGTCAGACACCTGAGGACATACTTGTTTTTCTTACTAGAAGAGAGGTAATAGAAGATGCATGCAAGAAAATTACAAGAGAGATTCAGAACATGGTTAATCAGGTTGGGCCTGTGAAAGCAGTTCCACGCTATTAAACCCTACCCCCAGCAATGCAACAAAATATTTCTGAAGCCAGCAACCAGACAATTTATAGAGAATGCAGAGAAGAATTGAGCAGTGACGGAACACCCAGGAGCAGAGACTCTGAATTCAGCCATCAAGAATTGAGAGATGATAGAATGAATGACATAGAATCTATGACCAGTAGCCAAAGCTATAGAATTGAAATACCAATGGGCTTGACAGGGAGTGAAACCCACAATCACAAAAGTTGTAGACATGTAATAACCAGTAGCAGAGGTGGCTCTGAAATCAGCCATGTAAGTTATGGAGATGAAAAACAGAAATACAGAGAATATGAAGGTAGTCACAAGATTGGTAAACTTGAAATACTAATTGCCATTAAAGATAGTGAAACAAGCAGTCAGCATAGCAATTGCAGAGATGGAATATTCATACAGAGAAGCTATGATAGAGGGCAGTCTGAAAGATCCTCATGTGACAATGACAGCGGGCAGTCTAAAGGGTCCTCTTGTGACAATGAAAGGTATTCGTGCAACTATAACAGAAAACCTATACCTCGTTATGAAAAAACTTATGGAAATCCAAAGGAGATTGGGATCAGCAAAATTGTTTTTGCAGATGATGAGGAAGCAAAACGGTATACAATGAATGAACAGGATGCGAAGGAATCTAAAATCAGCCACCATGGAAGCCATATCATTGAAAAACCTAGAAGCAAAGAATCCAAAACCAGCAGTGAAACTAGCAGTCAGGAAAGCTGTAGAGATGGAATAATTGCTAGAAGACATTCTGAAATTAGCCCTAACAATTTTAGCGATGAGAACCCAAGATTCAGAGAATCTAAAATCAGACACAAGATGAGCAAAATTGTTTTTGCAGTTGAGAAGGACCTGAAATAATACACAATGAGTGAACATGATGGAGAATCATCTGAAATCAGCTCACATGAAACCTTTAGAGTTGAACATGATGGAGAATTAAAATCTGCAACCTCCAGGTTTGTAGTAGAGAACCTCATAGGAAAGGGAGGCTGCGCAAAGTGTGGGTCAAAAGATCTAATGCTTGATAATGATATCATCCTTTGTGATGGTGCCTGTGATCATGGCTTTCACCAGAAATGCCTGGAACCTCCTTTGGAAAATGCAAATATTCCTCCTAAAGGCGAGGGTTGGCTCTGCCCAGAGTGTGACTGCAAAGTTGACTGCTTTGATTTAGTCAAGTGAACTCTTTGGAACAACCTTTGAAATTAAGGGTGTTGAGGAACAAGTTCTTGATGATATTGTTGAGGATCAGGTTGATCTACACACATATGGCAAGCACAAGAAAGGTCCAGCTTATTCAAGGGGTTTGGTGTTGGAACCGAAGAAAGGCCTTTATGACAAATATATTCTTTTTATAGCGTTGCATCATGTCATGGGACATGTATGAATAAGTGAATGTTCCTAGAGATATTTTGTTGAAATTTATCTTGATAAGTCATCACGTATTGCATATCAAAGTGTAAAGACCTTGAAGAAATTGCCCATGCCCTATTTGCCATGCAAAATTGTTCTAGAGGCCTCCTTGACTAAGTGAATCCATCTCAAGCATTGGAATCTCCTTGACTCCATTTCTCCCAAAGGATTAGCCACTGATCACCTTAAAGCATATTTTTCTCACCTTTCTTTCTTTCTCTCTAGGCCTAGCCTACATAGGTCACCTAGCGCATCAATTATCTCACAATCTAGCCATCCAAACACTTCAATTTTTGGTCGACAATTGCGTTGGAGTTTGCTATAGAGGCCATCCAAATTTGAAGCAAATCCTATGGTGGGATCTCGAGATATTCCAAGCCCTACCTCAACGATTGTTTTTTGCCCTAGGTTTCTTTTGGCTAGTTACCTCATTTGGATCATTGCATTCTATTCCAAGAAGATTTGTCCATTGATTCTCTTCTCTTTCGTAATTAGGTCAAGCCCCTCCTTGAGTGACCAATTCCTCTTGACCTAATTTTGGGTCCACTTGGTCTTGTGTGGTCCCACAACTTTTCGAAGATAATCTCACAAAGACCACTTGGAAACCAAGTTTTCACAAAGGGTTTTTAGGACTAGGTCCCTCCTTTACAAAGATTATTTGCAAAACCTAGCCCTTGAAACTCCCTTGGCCCTTCTTAGAGTGTAAAATCCCTTCAAAAAATCTACTAAGCGTCATTCTCAATTTTTGCAGATTATGGATGGGGAAAATTTTGGATACAAACCTAAGAAAAGTGGGTGGACATTAATTATTTTAATGTTGTGTGGTAAGGGAGGTCCCAAACATTAGACAAAGGGAAGATTAATCACATAGTGGGATGTGGGGACCACCCCATGATGAAATACGCACCCCCTTGATGGAGAAATTTAAATCGCTAAGGACGGAGTTCGAACTTGGTGCAGGGGCCCACGTGAAGGAAGAGAGCAGCAATTATAAATAAGAGGAAGGTAGCATCATTCAACACTCTTGATCATTTGACATTTTACACTTTGTTGCTCAAGTTATTCAGTTGAGTCACAGGTGTTGTTTAACACTAGAGGTTTCCAAGGGGAAATCTCACCCTCTTCTTCGATGGACCACGAGTGCCACCCTAGAGAGGCAAATTCTACTCATTTTTGCAGTTGGAAGGAAGACCACGCAAGCAGCAAGAATTCTGTGTTAGATGGGATGTAGTTCAGGGAGCCACATAGTGATTGGAGAAGAGAAGAGCCGAAGTGAGGGGTTGTATTGTTGTTGGGTCACTCCTTGATCAATTTTCTAGCACGGAAGGGAGATTTGTAGGGACAAAAATCATCACCCAACAACCATTCGAATTCCTGGAGGAGGGCATATGTCATTATGTTCATGGAGTGCGCAATCCTTTCTTGAAGCAACTTGTGGGGTGGCTTGCGCAGGGGTTCGAGGAGCTAGGGCTATTTGGACTTGGATTAGAGGGGATTGTGGGGGATTTTCTAGTATTTTGGTGGAGCAGCAAACATTGCATCTATTGCAGATTACATTTTCTGCTTGTGGAGGAGGTCCAAGCATTTGGGGTCAATTTTGGAGCGTCAAAACTAGAGCAAACCCTTTCTGGGTTTTTCTGGGTTTTTCACCAGGATCTCATAAATAATTTGGCAGAATTTTCTGGGCAGATTTGAGGGGTCAAACAGTGATCCCAACTCAGCCAATAGCTGGAGGAGTTAGGAGAAATTGGACTGAAATTTCAAGGTCAACATTTGGCCAATGCCTTCGTGGGTTTTTGTGGGTTATTGGTGGAGAGCCTAGGTTAATTTCCCAGAATTTTCTGAGCACCAGAGGAGGCCCTAGCAACCATTTCTTGCAACCAGCAGTGAAGATTTCAGAGGGACAACCACACTTGTGTCTGATTTCATCACTTGGGCATTGTTAGCTTGCCTTGAGCAAGCCCAAGTGCATGCATTTTGATCTTATCTTGTACCTAACATTTATTTTACTAATATGGCTCAGCTCAGCGTAGATTTTGGCATTTTCTAGGTGTTTAATGTGGTGCAATTTTATGTGTGTGTTTTCTATGTTTACTTTGTTTATCATTGTAAATTTCTATTAGAAATATTACATAGAGAGCCTTACACCTTTTTCCAAGAAGCAAACCATACAATTGAGTCTCTCTCATGAATAGGCCTTAGGAATCACTCTTTATCCCTTTAATGAATCATTCATTTAGTGATTCCCCTCATACCGGGTCTCCTCCCATCAGTGAAAATTCGTAAACAGCAAGGAGCTTTAGCTAAGATGACAATGGGCTATTGCTCCATTATTTCCCTTGATCTAGTAGTTGTCTCTTTAGGATCCACTCCTAGGACCCCTGCTAGTTTCAGTTGTAACAATCACCATAGCACTCCACCTCCTGCTCTTTAGAGTATTTTCACCACAAGGGAGGCTTCTCGGTATAAGTCAGCTAATAGGTATTTTAAGGCTATGGTTCAAAGGTGACAAATAGATAAGCTTAAGAAGGGCATTCAAACTAAGGACAAGGCTCAATCCAATAGAACAAGGAATAGCGTCCTCTTCAAGAGGCCTATCAAAGGCACTTATGATCTATGGTTTTATGGAATAATCAATCATAATGGCTTACCAAGGTGCATAAGACAAGAAAAGGCTTGTGAAAAATTGATATGATCAACAAAAGGAGCCACAAGCCTTCAACAAGCCCTAAGTTAAATCCATTGTGATAATTTAGGGTTTCCTGAGGAAAAATAGTTAGGGCTTCTGATGTCAGCCCTAGGGAGGAAAATTTAACCAAGGAAAAGACTAGATTTTGATGCAATGAGACTCAGTCCATGCGAAACACCTCATACTAACGTCTTCCTCCTAATTGAATTCAACACTATGCCATAGCCTAGCAGTAAGCATTGAAGGACTAGAAATCAAACGAGAGAGAAGAATTAAATTTCAAAAAATATTTAATGAAGTTTGATCACCTATGAGGAAGCTAGTGATTGTTCCTTCGGTGATGAACTCTAAGGGAAACCTACTATTGATATATCAAACCCTAAAAGGGAATAAGGGGAAGAAAAACTCGAGTTACCACTTTACGAGGGGAAAAAATCAAGAGGAATGGGTTTAAGGAAATGTAACTAGGTTCGGTCTTCATAAATGTACTTTTGATATTTGTATTTATTCAAGAAAATAAATATTTTTTTATTATATATGTCAATGAGTTTCTTGCTCATTGAAATAGGTCTAACACATGTTAAACTGCTATATGTGAGTCAAAAGAGTCAAAACAATTATGTTGAAGACCTTAAGGGCATGTTACACTAGGTATACTTATGTATTAGAGTCAAAGAAGACACCTCCAAGCAAAGTCAAAGTCTCCTCCAAGCAATGGCACCATCAAAAGAAGAAATCTGAATTATATCAAGCAAGTCGGCCTCAAGTCTTCATGTCGGTCTCTAGTCAGCCTAAAAGGAGACAGACTCCTATATAAGGAGCCATTCGACCTCCTCAAAGTACAATGATATCATCTCTGAAATCATTGAGAAAGAGGACGAGTAAAGGGTACGGAAAATTCAAGGAAAGACGTCTCCAAGTGCAGAGAAGAAGGAAGGAAGAAAGGCGAAGTTTTGGGACTGTTCTAGGGTTAAATACAGTGACACGTGCGAAGGTAAAGAAGACTATGTTGCTGTCATAACAAACTCTCCTATTGCAGCCATAAAGGAGAAGTGTTTGGGCTAGAAAAGAGTGCCTATAAGGCCTCTCACTCAAGCGAGGAAAGGCTATACAAGCGAAGGAAGAAGGAGAAGTCTAACATAGTTCTTGTGAGGGTATTCCCTCACACGTCCGAAGAACTAGGGCTGCACTATTGCTGCTCTAAGGCTGCAATCTTTGTGAAAGACAAGAAGGTTCTGTTGGGAGGCAACAAGGCCATCTTCTTAAGTTAGAAAGGTTGCATCTCAAGCGAAGGAAGAGAAAGTCAATGATCATTCTAAAGCATACAATCTAAGGTGTCTACAGTTGCCAAAGGGAGGAAGATGAAGAAGAATCACACAGCCATATAACCATATGCACAACAAATTAACACACAAAAATTAAACTGGCGGAAAAGGCAGAGAGCCATCATGTGGTCTCTCATGCTCATGTAATTCTCATTATTCAGAAAATTTAATAATACATTTAAATAAATGAGTAAGTGGTCTTAAGATAGTGCGTCTATCTTAGGCTCACTTGGTTGAGACAATTTCTCAACTTACACACTAATTTAGGAGAGCTAGTTGGAGAGAATCTCTCATCCAAACTAGACTCCTTACTTTGAGGAATTCTCATAATTTTACTTATTCAATTTAATAATTGGATTTATTATTGAATTTTAAGAGAATGATGCTAACAAAAGACAGTGTTGGAAGGAGGAGGACGAAGTGTTACAAGAGGAAGTAATCTTGAAAGGGCTTGACTTGTGCTTGGAGGATCTTCTTGTCAAGGGTTTAGGGCTTCGCATTGATCAATAGAAGCTTCAATAAGAGAAATTTACCGAAGCTTTTTACACTCAAGAGAATAGAGGTTTTGACCCTGGAAGAGACCCAACATCATGTGTTTTTGTTCTTATGTTTTGGTAGCATGTTAAGGTATGGTATGTTCTACGCTTATAACAGTTTACTTATCTTTCTTATTATTATCAACAGATTAGCAATCAAATGTACATAAAGTAAAGTGCAGATAGAACATTAAACGATCGACAGAAAACAAGCCAAGACAAGAGACACAAGATGTGGCAGCTACCCAGGGACAAACCCCAATGTGGGGAAACCCTTTGATCAAATCTTCCTTTATCTTCAATAATCCAGCAGAGAGAAATAGTACATAAATCTGATTTACATCAGCAGCAGTAAAACCTAGATCTGTCCCAAACTAGGGCAAACAATATCTTGCAAACCGACCGTCGGATCGGCTTGATTCCACCACCAAAAATGCGATCTTCAGAGGAGATCCAGATGGACCTACAACGCAGTTCTAAGGAGGGAGTCTTCTGGTCAACGCTGGTCAAACTTAGGTTTTGCAGTTGCTGTCCTAAAACTGCATCCTTCCTTCCACATGTGAGAGAGAGTCTCTTTTCTGTGCAGTAGAGAAGAGCCTCTTTTCTGTGCAGGAGAGAGAGAGAGAGAGATTTGATGAGATGAGTGAATCCAAATGAGGAAAAGACCTCCTGTATTTATACACAACTGTTGATGTTTGAATTGATGCGACTGTTGGGCTTCTGAGCCTACATGAGTTGTAGGTTGGCTTGATAATTATACCATAATCAAAATAAATTCATATCTCCATAAATACTTATCAGAATCGGATGATCTTTAGATCAATCCTACACCTCTCGACAAGAGGAGTCTAATAAAAATATTATCAGCCATGAATAAGATGACCCACATGGAGTTTGGCCCTTGTTGCCAATTTTAACATAGCAGTTTGATGAAGTACACACACATGCATTAATAAGAACAAGAAGATTAAGCTAACAAGACAAATTGTAAAAAGACTTCACAAATTGTTATCAAGTCAAGAAGACTAACACTACACATAATTGCCCTTGATTCTTCAACATGGAATCGGAGCAAAGGTGACACATCAAGGAAAGGGCATCTCCAGAACACTCATCAAGAAAGGACATGTACAAAAGTTGAAGTATCAAGCCAAGAAGTCTATCTCACTTCAAGGACAAGAAGGTCTACTATCTATCATTCATCAAGGAAGACTACAAAGTAAGAAGAAGAGCCTTATATAAAGACACCTACAAGAAGAGAAAATCAAAGAAGGACCTACATCATCTACAAGCCATCAAGCAAATCTCATCATCAAACAAATCCACTTGGAGAAAGCAACCTGAAGAACATCAAGATCTAAGGAAGGAAAGCCATCAACTCGTCAAGGAGAAAGCAAGTCCACTACATCTCAAAATCTATCAAGTATATGTCCCCTTTTGAATATACATCAATGTCTTTTTGCAATTAAAACAATAAATTGGTTGGGACCACTAACTTCCTTGCATGGAAGAAGAGGATTGATTTACTTCTCAAGGAGAATGAGCTTCTAGAACACATCAAAGGGAATATCACTGTCCCTACTAAGGAACAAACTCATGCCTTAGCCAAGAACAATAAGGATAAGACAAGAGCTCAAAGGATTCTAAAAGAATCCATCAAAGACTCTCTCATTCCTTATGTCTCCAAACTTTAAACATCAAAAGAAATCTATTGATAAACTAGTAGAGCTATTCTCGATAGCCATAGCTAGAGAAGCGATATCTCTTCGAAATGATTTGTATAAGATGAAGATATCAAAGGAAGGAATAGCATCATACTTCATGAAGATCTCTGAGATGAAGGATCAACTTCATGAGCTAGGAGAAGTCATGTCTAACAAAGAAATGACAACCGTAGTACTCAATGCTTTACCTAAGGATTGGGGCAACTTCACATCAAGCATATATGTCAAGAAGGAAGCCCCCCCACTAAGTGAAATGTGGTCTCTATGCAAGATAGAGGAAACAAGACTCAGAGCAAAAGAGGATGTGGGATCAAAGGAGCAAGCATTTGCAACCATGGCCAAGAGAAAGGGAAATTTGGCAAATTTGGTCCACAAAGAACAAATAATAGAGATATGTCCAAAATCCAATGCTTTGGATGCCAAGAATATGGACACTACAAAATGAATTTTCCAAAACTTGAAAAGGATAACAACAACAAACGAAAAAGGGAGGAAGCTCACATGACTCAAGAGGTGAAAGAAGAAGAAAAGAAGCAAAAGAAGGAAGATCCTTCGGATCTCTACTATGACTAAGTCTACTTCTTTACTTAAATTCTTCTTTCAAAGTTTTGAGTAGTATAGGAGCATGTAGGAATAGAATAGAATTGCATGGCTAGAAACATCTTCTAGAATCTAGAAGCATGATGTACATAGAGTTCAAAATACTCATGTAGAAGGAGCATTTATAAATAGAACAAAATGCATGCTTAGAAATATCTTCTAGAATATAGGAGCATGGTAGATATAGCTCAAGATATTCATGTAGAAGGAGCATAACTAGTATAAGACCTCATCCACAATGAAAGAAAAATTGATCATGATTAAGAATCTTAGAAGACCTCCATCATCAAAAAGAAAGAAACATTTGCAGGGTAGGGGTCTTCAAGATCCTCTGATGGAATCTCCAAAAGAAGATTCATAAACAAAAGCAAATGTCTCATTGGGAGTCCCATTCATGGGATTCAAGAAAAGGATGATATGCAGACAAGCTAAGATGAAGCAAGAAGGGCCACACCAAGGACAACAAAATGAAGCTAAGATGATCAAAGGAGAATCAAGATAGGTATTTATGCATCAAAGTTAAGTCATGTCATCATATGTATATTATTGAGTCATAGGAATACTTCTATGACATGATCAAGTATGAAAGAATCTCTTTCATCAATGACATGCTCGAAGGCATGTACTACAATGCAATGAAGGTCAACAAAAGGAAATACTCACATAAGGAGTATAAGATTGCTGGCTAATAAGCAAGAAGAAATGTTGACTAGTCCAAGAAGTAGGCAATGAAGAAGTGCTCCCACAAGGAGTAGAAGGTGATTGACCAATCTATCCAAGAAGAAGCCAATGAAGAAAGAGATCAAGCATGAGATGAACACCATGGTCACAAAGAATCACTATCTTACAAAGATCCATTGAAGACATCTCCCGAAAGAAGGCAGGACAACTCTGACGAAGGAAGGAAAAGATCAAAGCACCCTTGACACCTATGAAGGCCTTGGAGATATGAAAACTGTAGATAACTTATTCTACTCTACAAAGATGTCACAATAAAGAAACCATCCAACAAAAGCACCATTTAATGTTGAAGCAATATCAGGATGAACTCATGAAGGGCTACTAGATCAAAGCATGGGAACAAGCAAGTACAACGAAGCATGCATGTGAAGAGTAGTCTGAAGCATAGACAAGATGACAAAGGAGTAGCCAAGATGACAAGAGAACCTGATCTATGTCAAGAAGGCCACTTTCCATGAAGGAAGCAATGACATGACAAACCAGGAAGGAAAGTGATCGACGGATGGTGCCCTACCAAGAAGAAGTTCGAACAATGACTTCATGACATCAAAGAAAAGAAGGAGATCAAGCAGCTGGAGGACCCACGAAGAAGAAGTTGTTGACGAATGGACAAGTCCCTAGCTAAGAGGGAGTTATACCAAGTTCCCAATTACAAAGGAACTTGGACAAGTACCTTGTCAAAGGATACTTGGCCATGTCTTCCTCAATTGAGAGGAAGAGATAGACACAACATTCTTGTCTTCAATTAGGAAGAAAGAATGGGAGGATTGGGTAATCATCTGGCATCCGATACTCTTTGAGGATGTGTAGGGCATCCAAGACAAGAGTGAGCAAGAGGACTGATATTCTTTGAGGGTTGGGAACCCAAGATAAAAATAGTCCAAAAAGGTCATACTTAGTGAACACCCGAGTGGGTATGTACCTTGAGAAACATTGACTAAGGTGTGTATAAGTCATTGGTCTCGCCAACATTGTGCTTTGATCTATTGAGAGATAGAGTTGTGAAAGCCTTGTTGATGCAACAATGTTGGTTACTATGATGCTATAACAAATGGATTGCCAATCCAATTTCTCTTATGTGAATTCTTCAAGATTGAAACGTAGCCAAACACCTTGTAATGTTGTATGAATACCTCCCTAGTTAAGAGGAAGTGTTGAAGGAAATGTAACTAGGTTCCGTCTTCATAAATGTACTTTTGATATTTGTATTTATTCAAGAAAAGAAATATTATTTTTATTATATATGTCAATGAGTTTCTTGTTCATTGAAATAGGTCTAGCACATGTTAAAGTGCTATAGGTGAGTCAAAAAAATTATGTTGAAGACCTTAAGGGCATGTTACACTAGGTATATTTATGTATTAGAGTCAAAGAAAACACCTCCAAGCAAAGTCAAAGTCTCCTCCAAGCAATGGCACCATCCAAAGAAGCAATCCAAATTATATCAAGCAAGTCGGCCTCAAGTTTTCATCTCGGCCTCTAGTCGGCCTAAAAGAAGGAGACAAACTCCTATATAAGGAGCCATTCGACCTCCTCAAAGTACAATGATATCATCTCTGAAATCAGCGAGAAAGAGGAAAAGTAAAGGGTACGTTAAATTCATGGAAAGAGGTCTCCAAGTGCAGCGAAGAAGGAAGGAAGAAAGGCGAAGTTTTGGGACAATTCTAGGGCTAGTTACAGTCACATGCGCGAAGGAAAAGAAAGTCATTCTACTGTCATAACGAACTCTCCTACTGCAGTCATAAAGGTGAAGTGTTTGGGCTAGAAAAGAGTGCCTATAAGGCCTCTCACTCAAGCGAGGAAGAAGGATATACAAGCAAAGGAACAAGGAGAATTCTAACATAGTTCTTGTGAGGTTATGCCCTCACACGTGCGAAGAACTAGGGTTGCACTACTGCTGCTCTAAGTCTATAATTGTAACAACCCATTTAAATATCAGTCTAAACTTTAAAAAGGAATATAAGTTAAATTCATTTAAATATCAGTCTAAACTTTAAAAAGGAATATAAGTTAAATTCATTTAATATTAGTCAAAACTTTAAAAAAAAGGATATAAGTTAAATGTTATAAATTAATATAAAGTTGAAACTTTAAAATATATAAAGTTTAAAATTCATAAAAAATTGAAAGTATATAATAAGTAAATAAACATAAAATAGACTATATAATAAATATAAAGGAATAGAGTTATATAAACATAGTACATAACATTTCATAAAGGTCATTAACTCATAAAACAATGAAACCTCATGCACGGTCGACAGCAACCAAATCCGATCAGAAAATATCTAAGGAGATATGCATGCCGGGAGGTGTCAAGAGCTGCAACAGCGGTGGCCGAAGGCTGGAAGGCGGCCACCGCCAACCTTGATATAAAACCACTGGACTGAGCCGAGAAAGGGGGGGGCAGAAAAACTAAGAGGGCAGAGGAAGATCGAGAACAGGAACGAGAGCAGCTTTGATTGACCTAAGGTTCTGGGCACGGGGGCGGTAAGCTTCACAGAAGCTTGCTGGATTGGCTGGGAGGAATTGGTTTCCCAATAATCGGATCAGCTTCAACAGGAGGACAGGAGAATAGGAGCAGACAGCAAAACCAGTCGACAGCAATCCAGGTAGGTTTTTATTATTTTTACGGTTCTGCATTTCAGTTTTCCGTTAATGAGATTTTGTGTTTTATGGTTATTACATAAAAACTACTAGAAACTAGAAAAGACAAGTAAATCTATTATCTATTGCTTATGCTTGGGCCTCTTGCCACCACAAGAAATGTCTAATTTTTTAGTCTTGTTGGAAAATTAGGATCTTTATCATTAATATCACCCTCTAAGTATTAATATCTAGAGGTATCTTTGTCATTACCTCTGTATCTGTATAGGGATCTTTGTCATTAATATCACCCTCTAAGCATTAACATAAGATAGAAAAAGCATAGCATCTCAAGTCAAGATTTTGTTTGAGTGATGCATACATTTTTAGGAGGGTCATGATAGAGGAGTTCGATAACCAATGTCACTAACATCAAGGTACATAGAGGGATTGGTGCTCTTGATTAAATACGAGTTCCATAACCTAATACATGACAAAATTCAATGGAAACATTGCAATCCTGAAATCCTAAAAAACTAATAAGTCTGCTGGATTTTGAAGGAAATCTAAAATTCTACTTTTTGAATATGAAATCCAATGAGGTCGGAACCACTCTCAAACATCCTGAGTCATTTCATGGTAATGTTAAAAATTTAAGGAGAATGAAGGATGAAAATGAAGATTAAGGAGAATGTCACTTTTACTTTAAGAATTTAACATTACCATGAATCGCATATCAATACTAGGGCCATAGACTTCATCATTAAGCTGCCCCACTAAAAACTTATTTGTTTCTTTGAAAAATTTGCATTTGGAACATCGTTGCAAAAAAAATTGCAAAAAAGGCAAAACACTCCCGAAAATGCTCCCAAAAAGGCAGGGAGCGTTTTTTTTAGGGAGCGCGCTCCCGACCCGCTCCCAAGTCGCTCCCGCCCGAAGCGTGGATTGGGAGTGAGATCAAGGGGGGGGAGGCACTCCCCCGCAACACTGGCTTGTATCTTATTGTCTTGGTCAGACCATGGTCGGTCCCTTGTAGGTCCCTTGTTGTTCACTTTGAGTACATCTCGTCCTATATGAGATGGAAAGCCTTAGGTGTCCTTACTTCAGAATTCATGGTTTTATGGGAGCTTGCTTTTGCAAGGATGATCATTGGTGTATGGGTCAGTCCATCCTGCATCAAGGTGCACCTATGTATTTACCACATTGTTATGTTTTACAGAGTCTATAGGTGGCCTTGGCTTTGGTGCAATATCTCTTAGATAGCCCTCATGCATGGCATTCTCATGTCTAACAACTTTCACATTTCCCATCGCAGTACACGGTTCCCAATTCAAAATGATCTCAATGGTCATGTTAACCACCAAAAGTGGGTGACCCCATAGGAGATTTTTTCTCCTAGATATCTCTTCAGCCAGTAGCTAGCAACCCCTGATAGCCACCAATGTAGCCGATTTATTGTGCCATATGATCTCTGCTCCCTGAACTAGTCATATCTCCCCTTGCCCATTTGTCGAGAGCATATGTTTGAAGGTGGGCATTCCAACCCTAAAGGAATGATTTTCATTGTGCAATTGGGTGCTTATGCTTGTTTTTCCTTGGGAAAATTAGGCATGGATTATTGGGTGACTTGGAAAAAGGAAGGGTTTTCACTATAATTTTGTTCCCTCACCTTAAATGGGGGGGTTGATCTTCAATTCTTGTCTCGTGGGATCTCTCCTATTGGCTTATGGATTTAGGAAAGGCACTACTTGGGAAACCCCGATTTTGTTAGCGCAATCTTGTTTTCCCATATCACATTTTTCACTCCCCTCCACATATTAAAAACCCTATTTCATCACCTTCTCTCTCTGGGTCCACAAGGCACTGGTATGCCCCCTCCCCTTGTCCACATGTTTATGTCAGACCCAGAACTATTGCCCTAGAGGTTGATGCAACTAAAATAACATTAAAAGCATATCATTGCCACAAGAAAGAAACAAAATAAAAGAACATCATAAAATGCAAAAGATGGATGAGACATTCAATATAGCATGTCAGCAAAAGCCAGACATGAGCTCTACCCCTTCATCATGGTCATCACCCCGGTTCCAAGGGCCCTTGAGTGCCCCACACATCATTAAGGAACCCATGCACATCCCAACCCTTGGTGGGCGATGAACTATCCTACCTTAAGACGATAATAGTTATTGCATATCTCTCACAACATGCTCTTATTTCCTAGAGCCCCGAGTAGTAATACAAATAAAAATAATAAAAAGGAAAATGGTAAATAATGAAGGGTGGAAAAACTGTAGCATCGGATGTGCTCTAGCTGCAAAAATTGGTGGAGAGGCTAAAGCACATGAGATCTCCAATACCCAAAAATGGTTTGGGCAGATTCTAAACAGTTTGGGAGACATTAAAATAATTAATATTTTTAATGGAGTCCCTAAGTCTAAACTTAGGGAAAATAAAATATTGGTGTGAATTAATATAAAATTGAGTTAAAATGGTCCAAAAGTCATGGATCAAGCCAGATCTAATCTTAGCCCTTGATTAAGGACTTAATCTCAGTCGTTGAATTGTCAACGAGAAAAGTATAAAAGGAGGCTTGAGGGTCACTTGGAGAACACACCGAGTTGATCAAGAATTCGATTTTCTGGGGTTGGGCTTGCTGAGGAAATCAAAGGAGTAATCAGAGTTGCAGCTGAGGGGCAGTGAATACAGATGTAGAGACGCAGAGAGGGTATCGGGAGCATCGGCGCAGAAGCCGGGAGAGGGTTCACGCAGTGCTAGCTGGAGGTCACATAGAGGCAGCTAGAGGCCACGCAGAGGCAGCCAGGAGCTGCGCAGTGCCAGAGAGAGCTAGCGTGGGTGACGCAGAGGCTCTAGAGGCTGACGCAGAACCTCCAGAGGTTGACGCAGGGCTAGCTGGGCTGACGTTGGGTCAGAGAGGCTGACGCAGACCCTAGAGGTTGACGCTGGGAGATTTCAATGGGGCAGATTGGCGCTGGGAGTTGTTGGAGTGTTTATCCAAGGTTTCAGCCGGAATATCTGCCTCTAACTCAGAGGTACTACTGCTGAGATTATTCTCTGTTGGGTGAGTCGGTTTTGGCACCCAGATTGTATTCTGAAACTGCTTAATAATTAAAACCCTCAGATAGCTGCACCGATTTTCCCACATTGGGTTTTTCCGGGGACATTGGTCCAAAAACAACCGTGTCACTTCTGTGCTTGTTTTGTTTCCTTCAGTTGATGATCTGTAAAGTGTTGAGCATGTACTTGTATTTATTTTCAGTATTTACATGGTAAATAACTTGTTAATTAATCAACAGAAGTAGGCAAAAATAAATCAAAAAAGTACATTAAGGGTTTCTAACAGATAGACTTAGAAATTCCAACAAAAACAAAGGTCAGTGCAACTCGTGTATCCACGATTGCTCCCTCCTATATCTATACACCCAATTATGTAGACATCCCTAATCATTACCATCCTTGAAGCCATGGTATTTGGCTTTGAGACCCCTGTGTCCCTATTCATCTCATCATTATTCACATGAACCCTATCAATTGAAGGATGTACCTTGGACCTGTCTTTCCCCTTAAGGGCTGAGAACACCTAATAGGGTTGTTTATTAACCACTCCTACCTAGGGAGGTAACAATATTAAAAGCTTAAAGCCTCAAATTTTGAAGGGAAGCCCATTATGAAGTTCAATGTACCCTTGATTAACAATCTTGGTTCACTTCGATGCACTAATGAATTATTGTACTTGATGGTGAGGAAGCACATTGGATCTTTGATGTAATTGGCAGATAGTTTCATCATGGACTAGGCAACTTAATTGGGGCCCAAGCCCACCAGAGAATCACATTGACACTCCTAGGGGATGCGTTAAGCGCCATGGGACTCCATCATGTGTTAGAGCATCACTTCATGCCATGGGCACCTTCACCACCCTCAACAGTCTGCTCATTGCCCCATGTTATTTGTGATATAATGCACTTGGACCAGTGTGCCCCGGCCAGCTTAGCAAAATTATGGTTATTGATCCAAGGCCCAAAGGAGGTTTGTCTCACCCTTGAGACATGGGAGGGCAAACACCATTGTCAGAGCCATCATTTGGAGCAATATATAGGCTTATCTATCGTCAAGAGGCCGATGAGACCAGTATTTATGCCCCAACACCACTTTGGGGCCCCACATCATGACTTGTATGGAGGATTAGGGGCCATTCCCTAGTTCATATTTTATGGAGCCCTCTCTCGCATCTTAGCACTTAGAGGCCTTAACGTGGCCTTCCGACGGCCCTGCATCAGCATGATGTCATCAACTTGGCTATCAATTGGATGGCTAAATCAAAATTTATGAAAGCAACTTGGTCGGCTTGTGACCAAGGCTTGTTTCTTGTTCATTATTTTAATATTTTGGGGGCTAATTAGGCTAATTTGATTTAGAGAGGCTCATATAAATAGAACTAAGCCTCATTTATATTTGATCATCATCATTATTGGGATTCTTCTCCTATAAAAAACTCGCACTTTTTCCTTGGAAACTATTGGAGTATCTTGGATGCAATATGATATTTGGAGCTGATTTTTTATCTTCTCTTGGAGCTACTTCTTGAATATGGATGGATATATTAATTATCTTGTAAGTTCTTTTGTTGATGAAATCTTTCTCTTGAAAATGTCTACTATATGTAATTGTTGCAACTAATGTAAATGTTATTGTGCCCTAATTTTGTTGAAGAAATTTTTGAAAGTTATTTGATTGGCTCTTGCATATGTTACTCATGATATAACATGCAATGAATGTTCCTAGTGACGAAATGCTATTTTTCTTCATGAAACTCCATATTCTAATAGTAGGTAATTGTTGAAGGTTGGTAGCTAGGGAATCAACTTTTGAACTCCTTGAGGACAAATTTGGCCAATCTAATGCATCTGGGACTCCATAGCCCAAAAGACAAGGCACTAGTCAAGGGATTTTGGTGATCAAACTCCTCTTTCTCCATATTCCCTCCTCCTAAATTTTGGTCCCCTAAAGGTAGGGCAGAAATCTAGGGCTTGTAGCGAAATTTTAGGAGGTGATTTTTCAGGAATTAGGATTCAAACATCAAGCTTAGGGTCTAGGCTACCTATGTTCCAAGTTTGATGGGCATCTACCCGAGTTTCATCCATAAAATTTCTTACCCTAGGTGCTACTTTAAGAGTGAAAACCTGGGTCTTTCTCTCTCACCTTAAGGACTTCTTTGAGGGTTGTATGAGCATAGTATTTAATGGAATAAATCATAAGAATCCCTTTCTCCTCCCTTGCCTTGACTTAGTGAGTACCTTGGAAGTATTTATTCTCACGATCATTCATAAAACCTTAGGTCTAGCGCAAGCCTTTCTAGGTCTCTCAAAGGAAGCAAAGAGCCTCTTGAAAGTGTTAAAACATTACATCGAGCTTCTTTGAGAGGTCCCATCCCATCACTTGCGGTCCTGACCTTATGAATACCTATTATCATCATAAGTCTAAAACCCTAACTCTTGATCTCCCCCTAGGTCTTTCTTGGAGAGCTTTTAGCTCCCTTGAAGCCTTGAACCATTACGTGTCTCTCCTTAAATGAGCTTTGAGGAATCACTTCACACCTAAATCATTGATCTATTCATTCTAAGTGATTCCCTTCATACTAGGACTCCTCCCATCAATGAAAATTCACAAAAAACAGGGGACCTTGACTGAGGTGACAGTGGATCATAGTCCCATTGTCGTCGCTAAATCTAGTAGTTGTCCCTTACATTTTACCTTCCTTAGGGCCCTGCTAGATTGTGTGGTAACAGTGCAAAAAGTCAAATTGGTCTCAAAATGTTCATTTTGATGAGAGTCATGTGGATGCCACATGTTGAATTCTCCAATTAGAGGTGGTGATGCCTAGTTACAACTTGGTCAAATTTGGTCAACAGGTCAAGCAAGTTTCCAAGTGGTAGAATATGGGTAGTGTTGGGCAGAAGCATGCATTATATTAAAAACAGACTATAAAACGAGAGGAACAAAAGCCATGTCTCGGTTTCTCCGAACTCCCAAGGGTGATAGAGATCCAACATAGGGCATGATGACATGGCAGACAAGGATGACATGGCAACGCAAGACATAAATTGGTCAAATGAAGCAAGAGCCTGTAATATCTCAAATAGATAATTTTTTAATGATTTTGGGATATTATAAAATGTTCTACTTATTTTATTTCTTTTAATTTTGAAAATTTACAACAATGACAAATCGGAAATAAGAAACATTGCAAGAGAAGCAGAACAAATACTGGAAACTCCACATTATTATATGATATAGGCTATTACAATAGAAATAGTTGAGATAGGACAAGAAGAAATGAAGCACCAACTGAGGAACTGAATGATCCTCACTCCAGTATCGTTGAAGCTCCATGAAACTTTTGGATGAAGTCTCCTCAACAAGTGTTGGGGTTTCGTCCTGTTGTCGCACAGATTGTCACGACAACGCTCAAACCGAGGTCTATCACCCTGATTCTCGATCTCTCCGTTTAAGCCGTCTCCCGAGGCTAAGGGGGGTAGACCCTATGGGACAAAGGAAGACCAACTATGCACCAGTTGGGTTGGGAGACACAACAAGTTAATTTAGCACCTAATTGATTTTAGAAATTAACGGACCAGTGCCTTATGGAGTTAATGATTAAATGATTATTTATTAGATGTTGCAGTGATATGAACTTTGTAAAACAATCATTTATTATCAAATAACCCAAGCAATGCAAGATATTCGATAAATGCACAATGCTTTAACAATGTTCGAGTAATTAAACTTCAAAAAAATCAAATGCTTTAAATGGGCACATAAAATTTAAATGTTGATCAGTTACCACTTTCATATAGATAATTTTAAATAAACGTTTGAGTGCATTTAACTATATAGAAATGGAACATAGATACCACAAAAGACACCAAAAATGAAATTCCAATTTTCAATTAAGCTTTTCCAAAAAATTTTATTTTATATATTTTTTATATTTTTTAAATAAACAAACTAGACTAAGCAAAACTAAAGTAAATGAAACTTAAAATTATTAAACTAAACTAAACTAATAAAAAAAGGAAATAAATTAAAACTAAACCTACTTTAAAAATCAATATTAAACTAATCTATATCTAAAAATTTAAATTCTAAATAAAAAATTTCCTTACACCTTTTTTAATTTTTTAATTTTTAATGAATTTTTTTATATTGCTTTTAAATCAAACTTTTAAAAATTAAATCTAAATTTAAAGAAATCTAAATCTAAAACTAAAACTAAGATTTAATGAATCTAAAACTAAAATGAACTAACGGCTAAACCAAAAAAAAAAATCTAAACTTTAATCTAAAATCAAAAGCTAACTAAAATGAACTCAGATCTGAATCTAAAACTAAGCTCTAACTTAATAAAAATAAAAATCGAAAATGTTTAACTAAGATAAAATTTAACTCTAAAATCTAAATTTAAAACCTAACTAAATGGGCCTAACACATGAATATATATATAAACTGAAAAGGAAACCCAAAATTTTATTTTTTCTTTAATTTAAATTCTAAACTACAGTAGAAAAGGGAAAAATTGAATCTAGATCCTAACTAAATAAAACTTAGCTCTAAATATAAATTAAATAAAATCCAACCTATCCCAAAACTAAGCCACTGTACGCACAAATGAAAATCCAAACAGGCTTAGCCGTATAACATATGAATCGATTTTTGTTTGTTGCGCAGGTTTAGAGAAAGGTTGGCGTGAGGCACTGAGGAGATACGCATGAAAAAATGGTTGTTGCAGGTGGACGGAATGCCAAGGGAGGAGCTGCGTTTGACAGATTGCAATGGGTAGTAGAGGGCTTCACGCAAGAGAAAGGCAGCTACGTGATGCATAGAAGGAAAAGGCGTGGATGAGATAGTATGCAGCTGCGTGGAGGAGAAATGGAATGAAAACTGCGTAGAACTTGAGGGATGGGAGAACAGAAAAAGAAATCACGTGACAAAGGGGATGAGAAACTGGTGTTGCGTAAAGAAAAGAGGGAGAGTTTTTTGCTGCATGAGATGAGCTGATAAAGAATGTTGGAGCGCTGGGATATGGAGCGTGGAGCTGGAATGAACAGCGTGTGAGGATCTGGAAGACTGCATGGGGGGCACAATGGGTAGTGGAAAAGTAGCAGCGTGAGCAGGGTTTGCAAATGTGCTGGCAGCATAAACAGAGAAAATGGATTCACGTAGAAGTGTGGTATGGCTTGGGCAACCTTGAACTCCTTCTGAAAACTTAAAAATTTTAACTCCCTTTGCTTCTGATGAAAACCCTACAATAAATTTCCAGATCTGACAGTGACTGAAGTTGAAACCCTTGGACAACAAAACAGTGCCCCTGTAAAAACTGGTTGTGAGGCCAGATCTTACCCTCCAGGGCCTAGATCTGGGTTCAGGACAAGATTATATCCTCAACTCCAAAACTTGTAACAACAAAAGAAAAAATACCTATAAATAATATATGCAAAAACTAAAACCAAAACCCTACAGATCAATTACAATATTTATAGATTATGACTCTGAACAGCCAGATTTGTCAATAATCCACATAAATATTTTCAGAACTTTAGATTTACTATGAAACACTTCAGAAAACCTCTCATGCATTCAAAAAAAAAATTTTAATGATAAACCCAAGATCGAAACTGGCTGGGCTCTTCAAGAAAATGCTTTTGGGGAGTTGGCTGGTTCAGCCGAGAACTTCCCCAAATGTCCGTTGATCTTTACAGTCTAGATTTCCTGCACAGCTCACTTCAACTATCAATAAAGAGGGGAAAACAGTAGTAAAATCTAAATCCAATGGAGATACCTACCATATCTTCAGAAATTCTATTACCATTCAAACCCTAGTGAGTAAACAAGATACCTGTGTCCAACATCACTCTTCATCAAGCTATTACCAATGGTTGAAAATAAATTTATGCAAAAAATGAAACAACTTACAGCTCTTCAAAAGAGTAACACCAGCAAGATTTCAAACCCCAAAGTCTTTCTTTATTGCACATGAAAAAGATTACAAGAGAGCCTTCTTCAGCACAAGACTCTGAAGTATAAAAACTTCTGATACGCAGAAATTAATATATAAATATTTTATTAATAAATGAATAGATAGATGATGTCTGATTACAATGGGGCTCCTGGCTTAAATACCGCCATGGACACCCTTTGGGAAAGGGCATGATCTTATGATCGTGCCCTTTCGCCTAACTAAACCTAATTAAATAATAAACCTAAAATTAATTAATTTTTTACATAACATTGCCTTCCTCTTGAAAGAATGCTTTGTCCTCAAAGCATAAGTAACGACGGATGTTGTTGAAGAATGATTCATTCTCCCAGAAAGCGTCTTCTTCGGGTACGTCCTTCCACTTGATCAGATATTCTAAGTTGATCAAGGTCGCACATTCTAAAAGGTCTTGGATTAATCTCTCAAGTTTCGTTTTTTGGTGATGTGGATATCGGTATGGCTTTTTCATAGGTCGGTCTTGAAATACTTTTCCATGCTTCTGAATTAGATCTTGCATCTCTAGTGACTCTTCTTTGGTCATATTTGCAGATAACATTTCTAATTGATGACATTGTACTGCATAAGTAGGTGCTCTTCTTCGACTCAGCTTCATCATCTAAGATGATGACACAACATGATTTTCTGGTGCTTGGAATCCATGTAGTTTGTACTTCTAACCTCCCCATTTGAATTTTATAAATTGTAATTGATGGTTGGCGGCATAAGTACCTAAAGTTCGTAGCCATTGGATGCCTAAGACTACATCTACTCCTCCTAATGGTACCGTGAAGAACGGAGACTCTAATTTAAAGTCTTGAATCTGCAAATTGACTTTATGGCATTTCCCTACCTTTTCAATCTTCTTACCATTAGCTATCATCACTTTCATGTTTGGTAAGGGAAATGAAAAGATATTGAGTTTCTTGGCCACAGTCGCATCTATAAAATTGTGTGTGCTTCCAGAGTCAATGAGAACCACTACGTTGTTCTTCTTTATGTGTCCTTTTAACTTCAAGGTCTGAGGTTGTGATATACCTGTCATGGCTGATACTGACACTTGCGGAGTACTTCCGTCATCTAATTCTGGTGAGAATTCTAGGGTATCTTCTGTTTCTTCTATGTAATAATCTTCACTGTTTGAATCATTGGTTGCTTCACAATTATATAGGTTCTTTGGTTCTTTTCCTTTAGCACATCTATGTTTGGGGTCCCATTTCTCACCACAGCGTTTACACTTACCCTCTTTTATCCTTTGCATTTCCACATTAGATTTTTCATCTTCACGACGATGTGGTGGAACATATCTTGTATTATTTGAGTCCACATACTGGGGTATCCTTCGTCTTGCATAAGATTTTTCCATTGTTGACCAAAATATTGGTTCAAATTTCTTTGCCGTTGTTTTTTCTTTTCATCTTGCTACTTCTATAGATGTAATGTGATGCATCTCAAGTTCTGCTTGTAAATGGGATTTAAGTCCTGAGACGTATGATTGAATCAAACGAGATTATGATAACCCAGGTACTCGTGTTACTAAGGTCTCCCATTCTTGAGTGTATTCATCCACACTTACTTTTTGTCGTAATTTGATGAGTTTTGAAAAGAATTCTTCTTCCTTTACACCTTGGAATTTTTTGAAGAATGCATCTTTAAATTTTCTCCAGCTAATGACGTATGTTGTCTTTTTTCACCACATATACTAGTTATATACTTCTCCTTCCATTTTCATGGATGCATGCCTGAGCTTTTCGTCATCGTCATTGATGTCATATATCTCGAAGTATTCTTCTGCTTTATTTATCCATGCAACATTGTTTTTTTCGTTTCCATCGAATTTAGGCATCTCGATTTTTGCCCATCGCTGGTATGTTGTTACTGGTTGAGCGAAAAAAGGGTGTTAACTGGTAAAGTTATCCCAGAGTTGCTTGTTTGTAAAGGCTGTGTTACTCGCTTCTTGGTGGGGTGTCGCTGATTTTTTTGGGGATTCAACTTTGTCGTGAGAGTCTGTGGACTTAGTTGAATCTGACGAGATGTGTTCTTGATTCTCTTCATCTCCTTTTAGTAGTTGTGCGGGTGTACAATTCGACCTTTTACACAAACTTTTCAGCATTGTTAAGACCTCTCTGATCCCTGCTTATGTCTAAACATGGTAATTTTCCATCTTTATCTCCATTCAATTTGTCGTATCTTGAAGATCTTTTATTTTGTCAGCTTGCTCCCCAAGCCTTTTATTGACCTCGTCGTGGTTGTTATTTATCTTATGCTCTGCATCAACCAATCTTTTGTGGAAATCTGCCATTGTCATTGTCGACATTGAGCGGGTTTGCGGGGGCGTGTATTTATTTTCCATCTAAAATGTTTTTCCTCTCTTTTTTTTTTAAGCAAAAATAAATTTTATATATATATAACTTTAATTTAATTAAAATAATTTAATTAATTAATAATATATTATATATATATTATATAACTTTTTAATTTAATTAAATAAATTTAATTAATTAAATTAACTTTTATAAATTATATATATATTATATATTATTACTATATATTATACTATTATATATATAATAGTATATATATACTTATATATATTTTTGACGTTATATATAAATAAACGTTATATATTTGATGTTATAAATATATTATATTATATTTATTGCGGACAATCACGTCCACCCGAAATGTCCATTTGGTTTGACCCTTAGACTTTTCAGTGGATATTACCGTAGAGAGTTGACACTTTGTAAGGGCAACGATGGTTGACGTATAGCAAATGAGCTGTGGACAGGGGGCGGGAAACAGCAACGACTAATGGACGTGGTGCAGCAGCACACGCGGATCCGGGTGTGGGACAATGGACCACTGTAACGCTTGTTTGACAACAATTACGTATCAAGAGGGTGGACAGGACCTTCTGTCGGGAGTGGCCAGCACGCTGTTTGACCACAGTTTTTGATAGAACCGTCGGGAGAAGGTGCCTATATGAATAGTATTGTGCAGCGTAATAATGATAAGGCAGCGGGGTATGGGTGACGGAGGGAGCTATGGTAGGGCCACAACAGTGACAGGGTGAGGCAACGAGAAATAGAGACGTGGTGTGCGGTGTATGGTCAGCGGGTCACTGGGACGGTGATGGCAAGAGAACAGCGAGGGCTTGCAGATCGATCGCAGTGGAGCAACAAGGGGTTGCAGACCGAGGTCGTAGGCTCCGATACCAGATGAGACGAAAAACTTATGAATGCAGAAATAGATATGCAAATATTTATTAATAATTAGATAAATTACAGATGATGATGATTTACAATGGGTTGCCTGGCTTATATACCGCCATGGGCACCCTTTGGGAAAGGGCATGATCTTATGATCATGCCCTTTCGTCTAATTAAAATTAAAATTAAATACTAAACCTAAGTTAACTAATTTTTTTTTACATAACATTGCCTTCCTCTCGAAATAATGCTTTGTCCTCAAAGCATAAGTAACGACGGATGTTGTTGAAGAATGATTCATTCTCCCTGAAAGCGTCTTCTTCAGGTAAGTCCTTCCACTTGATCAGATATTCTAAGATGATCAAGGTCGCACATTTTAAAAGGTCATGGATTAATCTCTCAAGTTTCGTTTTTTGGTGATGTGGATATCGGTATGGCTTGATGTTGACAGGGTCTGATCTTGCCTTGACTTCTATTGTATGCTCAATTTCCCTATTAGGCGGCATC